>CAJQZJ010007281.1:466-14802 GCA_907164525.1 Lophiomys imhausi | reverse complement strand
TTCAATGTACATTATAGCAAGAGTTAAAATAACCTTAAACTTCTCACCTTCAAAGAGGAACTAACACAATTACTCTTCAAACTCTTCCACCACATAGGAGCAGAAAGAATACTGCCAAACTCATTCTATGAGGCCACTGTCACTCTGATTCCTAAACCACACAAAGACACAACAAAGAAAGAGAACTTCAGACCAATCTCCCTCATGAACATAGATGCAAAAATACTTAATAAAATACTAGCAAACAGATTTCAAGAACACATCAAAAGTATCATACATCATGATCAAGTAGGCTTCATCCCTGGAATGCAGGGATGGTTCAATATACGAAAATCTGTCAATGTAGTTCACCATATAAACAAGATGAAAGAAAAAAACCACATAGAAATAATAAAGACAATATACAGCAAGCCAGTGTCCAACATCAAATTAAATGGAGAGAAGCTTGAAGAATTTCCTCTAAACTCAGGGACAAGACAAGGATGTCCACTCTCACTATATATCTTCAATATAGTACTTAAAGTCCTTGCTAGAGCAGTAAGACAACTAAAGGAGATCAAGGGGATAAATATTGGAAACGAAGAAGTCAAATTATCCATATTTGCAGATGATATGTTAGTATACATAAGCGACCCCAAAAACTCCACCAAAGAACTCTTACAGCTGATAAACAAATTCAGCAAGGTGGCTGGATACAAAATTAACTCAAAAAAAATCAGAAGCCCTTCTTTATACAACAAACAAATGTACCGAGAAAGAAAAAAGGGATACAACCACTTCACAATAGCCACAAACAATATAAAATACCTGGGGGTAACTCTAACTAAGCAAGTAAAGGACCTATACAACAAGAACTTCAAGCCCTTGAAGAAAGAAATGGAAGAGGTCTTTAGAAGATGGAAAGATCTCCCATGCTCATGGATAGGTAAGATCAACATAATAAAAATGGATATCCTACCAAAAGCAATATATAGATTCAATGCAATTCCTATCAAAATACCAACACAATTCTTTATAGACCTGGAAAGAGCTATTCTCAACTTCATATGGAACAACAAAAAGCCCAGAATAGCTAAATCAATTCTGTACACTAAAAAAGCATCTGGAGGTATCACCATCCCAGATTTCAAGCTGTACTACAGAGCAACAGTAATAAAAACAGCATGGTACTGGTATAGAAACAGACCAGTGGATCAGTGGAATCGAATTGAAGACCCAAACATGGACCCACACACCTATGGCCAACTAATCTTTGACAAAGAAGCCAAAACCGCACAATGGAAGAAGGACAGCATCTTCAACAAATGGTGCTGGTCCAACTGGATATCTACTTGCAAAAGAATGAAATTAGACCCATACCTATCACCTTGTACAAAACTTAAATCCACATAGATCAAAGACCTTGACATAAGGCCGGCCATACTAAATATACTAGAAGAAAAAGTAGGAGAAACCCTCGAACTCATTGGCACAGGTGACAACTTCCTGAACAGAATACAAACAGCTCAGGACCTGAGATCAACAATCAATAAGTGGGACCTCATGAAACTGAAAAGCTTCTGTAAGGCAAAAGACACTGTCATTTGAACAAAACGGCAACCAACAGACTGGGAGAAAACCATCACCAACCTCACATCTGATAGAGGGCTATTATCTAAAATCTACAAAGAACTCAAGAAACTAAATGCCAAGAAGCCAAATAATCCAATCAAAAAATGGGAGACGGAGCTAAATAGAGAATTCACAAATCCCTATTGGCCGAGAGACACCTGAAGAAATGCTCAAAATCATTAATCATCAGAGAAATGCAACTTAAGACGACTGTGAGATTCCACCTCACACCTTTCAGAATGGCTAAGATAAAGAGCTCAAATGACAGCACATGCTGTCAAGGGTGTGGAGAAAGGGGAACCCTCCTCCATTGCTGGTGGGAGTGCAGGCTTGTGCAACCACTATGGAGGTCAGTATGGCGATATCTTAGAAATCTTGGAATAACTTTGCCTCAGTACCCAATCATACCACTTCTGGGTATACACCCAAAAGACTCCTCACGGAGTCATAGGGAAGTCTCCTCATGTATGTTCATAGCAGCCTTATTTGTAATAGCTAGAAATTGGAAACAACCGAGATGTCCCTCAACTGAAGAATGGATTAAAAAACTGTGGTACATCTACACAATGGAATATTACTCAGCTCTCAGAAACAATGAAATCATGCAATTTGCAACCAAATGGATGGAACTAGAGAAGCTCATCCTGAGTGAGCTAACCCAGACTCAGAAGGATGCACATGGCATCTATTCACTTATGGTAGGATTTTAGCTATATTGTATAGGATATCTGTACTACAACCAACACACCAAAAAGACCATGGACATAGACTTTTTTTTTCTTCTTTCTCCTTTTTCTTTTTCCTCTCTTTTTTGTTGTTGTTCTTTGTTTTTGTGGGTTTGTGTATTTGTTGGTCTTTTTTTAGTTTTCCCCCCGTAGCAAGGAGACACCTTTCACTGGCGATACTGCCTCGTATGCCCCTGTTGTATGAAGAGGCTCTTGGCCCTCATATGACTCCTGAGCTGTGGTGAGGGACTGTTATGCAGGAACACTCCACCCCAGAGGAACAAGACGGAAGTGTTAGGGGGTAGAGGATGGGAGGGTGACGCTGGGAAGCAGCAAAAGAGGACAATATGATAGGGATGTAACATGAAGCAACAAATAAATAAATTTATTAATAAAAAAAGCAGGTAACAATGTTAAAACACTGTAAATAAAATAAAGGTTACAGCCGTTCAACCTGGTTTTATAAACATTCAAGAGTCGAAAAAAATTAAAGCTAAGGTAAAATACATGAAAAATGTGGCGTTAACCCATGCCTTTAACTTCAGCAGAGACGGGAGGAGCACTATAGAGTTAGTGGTCTTATAAATTCTAGAGTTACACGGAACAGGGTGGTGAGGGTGCACACCCTTAATCCCATCATTCAAGAAGAGTACACCCTTAATCCCAACACACTAGAGACAGAAACAGGCAGATCTCAGAGCTCAAGGTCAGCCTGATACAAAACAAACTCTAAATAAAGAAAAACTTTGATCCAGGAGTGGTGGAACACATCTTTAATCCCCTCAGATGGGAACCACAGGTCTTTAATCCCAATAATTAGAATGCAGAGACACACACATAGGATTTGGAAGGACCTAAGTTTAAAAGCTACTTACAAAAGGCCTACTCAATACAAAAAATTGTCCTTTGAGATCTCAAAATATATACACTAAAGCTGGTTTAGCTCCAAAATAACAAAATAAATTCTTCTCTAACCCAGATTGAAAGATAATACTTTATATATTGTCAAAAAACCAAATTTGCTTCAGGAGAAATATTACCTAACCCCCCCCCACAAAAAAAAGAGGGTAATTGTCCCAGAGTTAGGATTAGGGCAGGGCTCTGTTTTTATCTTTCCAGGAGATTCAAAGCATCCATTCAAGGAACCCAGGGACAACTGGACAATGGAAACCTCAGCAGGAAACAGAATCAGACACCAAAGAAGACGAGTGACCTAGATGATCCAGCCTTACAGACTCCCTCAATAGCTGTTTCCATAAAAAAAAAGTCTACAACCACAACAACTCAAAATCGCTAAGACCATTCAGCTCTACACACTGCCCCAGCCATAACTTCAGTAAAGCCTGGAAGATCAGCTTCTGCCTACAAACTCCTTAGGACATCTAAACAGCTGAGAACAGAAGGACTGAACATAAAAGGATTGTACTAACATTTTTAACCATTTTTCCATTCTGGTTCAGGCCCCAAACAGGTTTACTACGACCCAAATCGGCAGGAAGTCATTTTAAGAGAGTGACATCCCATGCCCAGAGGGTGGGGAGGGTGTTTCTCTGCCCCCCCCTTTTGGTTATTTGAAGGATAACTGAAAACTCTGTTATTTAGGGGAAGAGATTACAAGCTATTAAATGGTCTTGTTAAATAGGTTTTGGAGGTTAGACCCAAGGACTTCCTTCTTTTCCTTTTCTGTATCCTTCTTTCTCTCCTATGTAGGACTGCATGGACTTGAGAAAAATGAGACATAGACATAGTCCCAGAAGGACGAAGAAGAAGGGAAAGATTATTGAATATACTCTTATACCTTTGTATATTGATACAAAATTAGTACTATATTTGGCTAAAGTGGTATTGACCATTGTTTATTGTGCAAAATTAAGATTGAATTGGGCTACATCGATATTGATCTTTGTATATTGATGCAAAATTAAGATTATTGTGGGCCACAATGGTATTGACCCTGGTATATTGTCGTAATATTAAGATTGTATTGGGCTACATAGGCATTGATCTTTGTATATTGATACAAAATTAAGAGTATATTTAGCCACATTTGAATAGATCTTTGTATATTGATACAAAATTAAAGGTAACACTTCCTAATGGTATTGTATCTAGAGATACTTAAAATTGAAATGTGAAGCTCTTGTCTCTTGATACCAACCATCTTAAACTGTTTAGGATAGTTAAGATAAACAAACTCCTAGTCATGCAAACATGTCACTTTGTTAGCTACTATGACAGTCTATCACAGATAATCTCTAAGTTACTCAGTAATCAAGTTGTTAAGAGACAAGCAACATTTGCTTATCTAAATACAAGCGATAGATAGGGCATCTTCAAAAACCCAAGAGATCTGCAGAACATGATATTCAAAGATGTTGTCTTAAATTAAGATTTTTTTTTGATATTGAGAAGTATCAGCTCCTGACAGCACCCCCTATTCTACTCCAAGTAGAAGATAAGCATCGAAGAATCTCCAGTGTGAGATGGTTGAATTAGTGGCAAGCCTATCTCTTGGCATGAAAAACTCCTTGCTTCAACTGCAGACAGACTGCTGTCCAAAAAGGACAAAATTTGGTGGCAGGGAAGTCGACAGCCTGGCTCTGCCAAGACAGGGTGGGTAGGTCCTTCATAATCCCTGCTCTACAACAAATGTCTGTCAGAGAAACAGGACCAAAATGCTGAAGACTGATGCTGGAATGTATGGAGAGAAAATGGGAACTGTCCAGGCAGTCACTGGTATGTCATTTCTTAGTTTTGGAAGCTGCAGGCCCTGCACTCCTCATATAATCAGATATATTTATCCCTCTCAGGTTTCTGAGGTGGTTGAAGAATAGATAGCTAGAGTCTCATAGTTAAATTTTGAGTTGTTTAGGAATCAAGAGGGCGTTGTAGATCTAAGAAGATGTTTTTAATAGTAATGCAAGTTAGTATGAAAGCTGAGTCAGTTGTAGAACTTTAAACTCATGGAGATGATTAGATGGTAGAATGTTAAAATCAGGTACCAAATGCATATGGACTGGACATTGGGAATGTACACTAAGCCATATAACCCTCAGGCGCCAAATATATATGAACTAGACATTGGGAATGTATACTGGGCCATTTAACTCTCATAAATGTGGCATATTTAAAAAAAAGAATGCTGAGTTAGAGAACTTTAAACTTATGGAGATAGTTAGATAGTAGAATGTTATAGTCGAGTGCCAAATACATATGGAGTGGACATTGAGAATGTATGGTAAGCCATATAACCCTCAGAACTGTGGCCTAATTACTTCTGTCGTTTTGTATTTTATTTATTGTTATAAGAGAAAGAACCATTTGTTGGACTGAAAAAAACAAGAATTATGCATTCTGGGGAAAGGGTGAGAGGGTAGGAGGGTGGGGCTGGGAGGGGTGGAGGGAGAGGGCTGTGATGGAGATGTAACTTGAAGTAATAAATAAACATTAAAAAAAAAATGCGTCCATGCGGGCCGCCACCATCTTGGATCTCCTTCTGTTCTTTATAAGACAAGTTATTTTCTGTACCTGAAGCATAGGATGCTGCATGGTGTTTGCCTCATACTGTTGGGAACTTGTCAGAACACATTCCAAGAACAAAGTCCTATGAGGATTTCTGAGTATTTGTGAGAACAACTACAAGAAACCAAGGCAAGAGTCTTTTGATCTCAGTTTCTTCAAAAGAGAATTGTTGTTGGATTATGCTTTCAATCCCCTCCCATATGTAGTGGATAGGTATGAACTTACTTCATATTATTCATTACATCAAGCTATTATTATTTGTTTATACATGTCTTCATGAAAAATCATGTTTTTGCTACGTGTGGCTTTCCCTTGTGATTGTATGCTTTACTCATGTGACTCCTCTTAACTCTCAGGGTATAAATTGTCTGATGATCTGAATAAGTTGACTATTGAGTGAGACTTTATTCTGCCTCATTTATTGACCCCATTTCCCAAATGCCACTGCCTCTACAGTGGTGACAAGTGGCGCCCAGAACAGGTGCCTGAAGTTGGTTATGAGGTAAGAGAATAGGGACCTTCACAGAAGCAGGTGAGTGTGGACAGTGGGGCAGAAACCAAGGAAGGCTTTGCCTTATGTTGAGCTTGTGCATCATTTTATAAGGGGGAGCTCAAGAATTAAAATCACAACTATTAGTAAAAGAGACAAAAAAGAGATTTCCCCCTTCAGGCAAAATTGAAAGCAAAAACAGAGTCACTGAAAGCTATGCCTGTGATGCTCCCTCAGCTCACTTATTGGAGCCTCATTTAAATAAGGATCTTCCATTGCCTGAAGATCCTGAAGCATGAGGTGAGGAATAATAATCAATATACTCTTGATTCTTTCTACTTCTGGATGAGAATTTAAGAGAGCCTATGAAAATGTTAAATTTACAACCTCGGCTAGCTAGGGCATGACAGTGAGAAGAAATTTGTTTCCCAATTGCTACCTGTCCTCATGAGCTACGCTGGTATTTCCAATGTACTAACCAATTGATTTATAACACTGAAAGGACAGGCAGCACTGAATAGTCCTCACATATTATATCAAGAGGCAAGAAAAGAACTATAGCTTTTTGAATACTGACTGAAAGAAGCACTGTCTCTAAACATAATTATTTTCCCCACTAAATTGTCTTCTACTGGTATTGCAGAACAGAGGAAAAACCTTTGGAATTGATTTATTTACACCATAAGGGCCAGAAAATAGTAATTGCTTATCTTACTCTATTTTGTCAACTAGTAAATCAGGGGAGAACTCAATGTCAACAATTATATGGATTTGATCCTCTTTTTATATTAGTCTAAACTAACAATTAGTTTTTAGGAGCTGTATATAATTATGTATTTTTAAATTTTCATTTGCAGATCACTATGGAAAGAAAGGAAATCATTATCCAGCTGGTATGTTATGGGATTTTCCAATATGAACTGACTTTGAGATCATAAAAATTGCTCAGCCTTCTCTCATTCCAGAGACAGTTTATAGATGGCTCATCTAAGGATATAGGAGGAATTCATGGTTCAAATATTCATCAATATAGTAACACTTCTTTTTACATAACCCAGCAGGATTACTGGCTATTTTGATTAATCTATGACAGTCAATTTTAAAACTCTTAAATAATGTTTCAGATTTTACTTTTGTTGTAGGCTTATTTCCAATAATAGACTTATACTTGTGAATACTTTACCCTACCAGGTGTTTTTTTGTTTTGTTTTGTTTTGTTTTGTTTTTCTTTTTCTTTTTTTTATTTTATATAAGTACTTTATTTTTTTTTCTTCAAGTTACATCTCAGTCACAAACCCTTCCCTATTCCCCCTTCCTGTCCCACCCTTCCACCCTCTTCCCCCCCAACAGCTTCTCTTTTCATTCCAACAAATGGTTCTTTCTCTTATAACAGTAAATTCTATACAAAACAGCAGAATTAAATATGCCACATTTATGAGAGTTAAATGGCCCAATATACCTTCCCAATGTCCAGTTCATACATATTTGGCCCCTGACTTTAACCTTCTACCTTCTAACCATCTCCATGAGTTTAAAGTTCTATAACTGACTTAGATTTCATACTAACTTGCATCACTATTATAACCATCTTCTTAGATCTAGAACGCCCTCTTGATTCCTAAACAACTCAAAATTTAGCTATGAGAATCAAGCTGTCTATTCTTCAACCACCTCAGAGAGCTGAGAAGGATAAATATATCTGATTATATAGGAAGTGAAGGGCCTGCAGCTTCCAATACTAAGAAATGACAAACCAGTGACTACCTGGACAGTTCCCATTTTCTCTCCATACATTCCAGCATCAGTCTTCAGCATTTTGGTCCTGTTTCTCTGACAGACATTTGTTGTAGAGCAGGGATTATGAAGGACTTACCTACCCTGTCTTGGCAGAGCCAGGCTGTCGACTTCCCTGCCACCAAATTTTGTCCTTTTTGGACAGCAGTCTGTCTGCAGTTGAAGCAAGGAGTTTTTACATGCCAAGAGATAGGCTTGCCACTAATTCAACCATCTCACACTGGAGATTCTTCGATGCTTATCTTCTCCAGGGACAACTGGACAATGGAAACCTCAGCAGAAAACAGAATCAGACACCAAAAGAAGACGAGTGACCCAGATGATTCAGCCTGACAGACTCCCTCAATAGCTGTCTCCATCAAAAGCCTACAACCACAACAACTCAATATCACTAAGACCGTTCAGCTCTACACAATGCCCCAGCCAGAACCTCAATAAAGCCTGGAAGTTCAGCTTCTGTCTACAAACTCTTTAGGACATCTAAACAGCTGAGAACAGAAGGACTGAACATACCCTACCAGGTTTTACTGCAGAAGGAATAAACAAGCTGATGCATTAACCTGCCCTGTCTTTACTGCTTCAGAAGAAAACTTGGAAGGGGTTTATACCTATCATTGCAGATGGAGACATTAAATATTATGGATTCTTATTTGATGCCTCTAGCCCCAGGTCATTAAGGACAATGGTGGAGGGTGAGAAGACAGTGGACCTAATCAGAAATTAGCAAAAGGAGATATTGATATCATCACAAGTCAAGTCTGCCTACCTGGGAACAAGTTAAGGACATAAGCACCAAGGGAGAGGTTCAGAAAACAGATAGAGTTCTATATCAACTGAGAATCTTTTTCTGCTGATGCTAGGTGTTTTGACCTGTTCTTCTGAATTGAGTGTCTCTGAGCATGTGTATTGGTGGATCTTAATGTTCCTCATCTTCCTCTGCTTCAACTTGTAGATCGGATTGATCCCGCTCCTTTTTTCTTTATTAGTGACTCTGTTTATGACTAGACCTTTGGACTGTAATAGACTCAATCATTCATCTGAAGAAAAGACTGGATTTACTTTTTTGTGGGGGAGGATTTGAATCAATTGATACATTACATCTGGAAAAACCAGAGAATTTGGGAAAGAAAATATCTTTTAATCTGAAATTAAAAAGATGAATGGAATATCTATAGTTATAATGTATCTGTAGTAGTGGGGAAAGTGTTACATATTAGAAAGTTGATAAAAACACTGAAGTTATAAATTCGTGAGAAATGCATTTAATTCATGGTTTTATGTGTATGCGGACCTGGAAATGGAAAGGGCCACTCAGTAGACTTCTAAGTAAAATAGAACAACCAACATTTAATCATAAGATCCTTTGAAACATGGGCTATGCAGTCAGGGTATGCTCATCTCCATTCATTCAGTTACTCATTTTAGAAGAAACGTCAGGTTGTATCTTGGGCACTGGTATAACACAGTAGAGAAAAGGTAAATCATTATTCTTTGTGGACGTAATATTTTAATAGAGATAGGAAATGGATGTGTATTTAGAAAGGTAATATCAAGAGGGAGACAGTGTGAAGAAAATAAAAGTCAGTATCATAAGAGAAAGGAGGAAGAGATGAGAAGGAAAGGGTATTGTTTATATCATAATCCTGGCAGCCATCTCAGACATGCCATCACTATCAAAGAGAAACAAGAATGATGAGCATTTCTTCAAGTGTCTCTCAGCCATTAGAGATTCCTCCTTTGTGAATTCTCGGTGTAGTTCTGTTCCCCAATTTTTGATTGGATTATTTGGTTTCCTGGTGTTTAATTTCTTGAGTTCTTTATAAATTATGGATATTAGCTCTCTGTCCGTTGTGAGGTTGGTAATGATCTTTTCCCAGTCTGTAGGTTGCCATTTTGTTCAAATGACAGTGTCCTTTGCCTTACAGAAGCTTTTCAGTTTCATGAGGCCCTATTTATGGATTGTTGGTCTTAGAGCCTGAGTTATTGGTGTTCTGTTCAGGAAGTTTTCACCTGTGCTAATGAGTTTGAGACTTTTCCCCACTTTCTCTTCTATTAGATCTAGTGTGTCAGACTTCAAGTTAAAGTCTTTGAAATGCAACTCAAGACAACTCTGAGATTCCATCTCACAACTGTCAGAATCGCTAAGATCAAAAACTCAAATGACAGCACATGCTGGTGAGGTTGTGGAGAAAGGGGAACACTCCTCCATTGGTGGTGGGAGTGAAAACTTGTACAACCACTATGGAAATCAGTGTGGTGAAATCTTAGAAAACTTGGAATAGTTTTACCTCAAGACCCAGCCATATCACTTCTGGGTATACATTCAAACGATTCCTCACCAAACCACAAGGACATCTCCTCATCTATGTTCACAGCAGCTTTATTTGTAATAGCTAGAAACTGGAAACAACCCAGATGTTCATCAACTGAAGAATGGATAAAAAAATTGTGATACATTTACACAATGGAATACTACTCAGCTATCAGAAACAATGAAATCTTGCAATTTGCAGCCAAATGGATGAAAAAAAAAAAAGTTCATCCTGAGTGAGCTAACTCAAACTCAGAAAGATGCACATGGCATCTATTCACTTATAATTGTATTTTAGCCATATAGTAAAGAATAGCTATCTTTAAACCAACACACCAAAAGGAACAGTAACATAGACCTTGTTACCTGCTAGTGGGATACTTTTCCCTAATAGAGTTTCCATATAGGCCTCCAATGCAAGAGGATGCTCTTAGCCCTCATATGACTGTTGAACTGAGGGGGGCTGATATGTAGGGACATATCCACTCCAGAGGAGTAGGATAGGTGGGAGAGTGGGAAGAGGGTGGGAAGGTGGGACCAGGAAAGGTGGAGAGAGAGAGTACTGTGATGGAGATGTAACTTGAAGTAATATATAAACAATAAAACAAAACAAAAAGAAAAAGAAACAAGAGTTACATGGAACTCAAGAGGGAGTTTTTCAGGTGAAGGGCTCAGAAAATGCTGTAGTCCTGAGATATGACAGACCACTTGTCTATCTCCATTGTTTAGTCAATCAAAGAGCCACATATAACCTGTGGAATAATAGTTTTCTTGTTCATGTTTTGATGATAAGTAACATGGCTATTAAATTCAATGGAAACAATATTTTAGAGAAAAAAAGGAACATTATTTCTTTAACCTTCTGATTGGGTATTAGTTTTTGCTCGATTTTTACTGAAAAGTCTATTGCATGGCGTATTTCTTTCCTTAGAAAAGCTTTCTGGTCATTCTGAAAATGAAGTCCAATTTCATACTGAAGCATAGGATCACAATTATAAATTTTGCTCACTGCAGTTGAGCATTAGTGATTAGGACTACACTAACCACAGCCACAGTGTCACATACTCAGCACTGCAGTTCTGTTTCAGTAAACTCTCCAGATGGTGCTGTCTTTCTAATGGTTCTTAAGAAAAGAAACAAAATCCTAGAAATGATGTCAAGCAGAAAAATACAACGAAAAAATACCAATAATTGGCAAAAAAAATATTGTGCCTCTGCCTATTTTTTCAGCTCCTCTAAAGAATAGGAACAGTTTCTAATCATACTATTCTTTCAAATGATTGTCAAAGCACACCAGATCCAGAGTATGGGCATGGAAGAACAATGGCCCTCTGGGAGGCTTGACAACTTGTCTACATATAAAAGTCAGGAAACATAGACAACTTCAATTAAAGATTCCTAACACAGCAAAATGAAAGCAATCTCATGCCTTAGCAGGGAGACATTTCTACATATCTACAAATCAAGTCAAACTAATAAACTTCTCTTTTTATACAAAATAGTAGGGTAAAGACTTAAAAAAGACGCTATTCATTGTATTATATTACTGTTTATATACAAATGTTCAAAATAATAAAAATTGTTGCTTTGTTGAGAAAGGTGATATTTTGTTAAAACTTAATACTCATATTTATAAGTAATCAGGAATATACAGCAAGGCATTACATGCTGACTGTACTGGAGTGCCTTTCATGAAATTATCTGGCAACTGCTGGTGGGCTGTTCATAAATGTTTCGTAGCACAAGGTTGATGCTGCTAGTAGAATGCTGGCAAGTGACAAAGCTGAAGAAGGAAAAAGATATCTCTTTAGGTTTGAGATGCATCAGTCTTGGAAGCTTTGTGTGATTCAAGTGTTCAAAGGGTAGCCAAGTAAAGCTTGGTCATTACATCATTAAAGAAAATCCCACTTTATATATTTCTCTAACAGATATATAGACATATATCAATGAGAATCATGGCTCTACTGAATGAAATGTCATTTTCATTATTTTTATGTGATTTCACTTCATGGAAGTCACACATCTCTGCAGCATCACAGAAAGCAAACATAACACGGAGGCTTCAAACACAATCTTTTCTTTTGTTTACTTTTCTTTTCACTCAGGTTAGACACAAGGAACCCCTTAGAGTTGAAAGCAATGGTCATTTTGTAGTTTATCAATAGAGTTGATCTCACAAACAAGCTATCATTAAGTACTTAATTTTTAAATAAATGTGGATAATTAGTTTACCCAAATACATGGCCAATCTGTGAAGACCAAAAGGATCCCTGATTGAGAAAATGATTAATATTTGCAAAACAACAGAGGATGACAGCATGGGACCAAAGAAACAATCTTCCTGACCAGGAAAAAACATCATATTGGGTACTAATAAGGCTAAGGTTCTCACTACATTTTGAGGAGAGACCAGGAGAAACCAAGAAATGTATTTCACATACATTATTACATCTGCAGTAATTAGTAATATATTTGATCAAATTAGTAATATATATTTTCTTATTCAGGAAACTTCAGTGTCCTGAATCAAAGTTCACTGTTGGTTCTTGCCAGACTACATAGACTTAGAGTCATATTCTGCAGATATTTATATGTCAGCAAGGCTTAAAAATGATTTCATATGGAACAACAAAAAACCCAGAATAGCTAAATCAATCCTGTACAATAAAAAAACATCTGGAGATATCACGATCCCAGATTTCAAGCTGTACTACAAAGCAATAGTAGTAAAAACAGCATGGTATTGGTATAGAAACAGACCAGTAAATCAAAGGAATCGAATTGAAGACCCAGAAATGGACCCACAAACCTATGCCCACCTAATTTTTGACAAAGAAGCCAAAACCTCACAATGGAAGAAGGACAGCATCTTCAACAAATGGTACTGGTCCAACTGGATATCCACTTGCAAAAGAATGAAATTAGATTCATACCTATCACCTTGTACAAAACTTAAATCCAAGTGGATCAAAGATCTTAACATAAGGCTGGTCACACTAAATCTACTAGAAGAAAAAGTGGGGAAAACCCTCGAACTCATTGGCACAGGTGACAACTTCCTGAACAGAACACCAACAGCTCAGGACCTGAGACCAACAATCAATAAATGGGACCTCATGAAACTGAAAAGCTTCTGTAAGGCAAAAGACACTGTCATTCGAACAAAACGGCAGCCTACAGACTGGGAGAAACTTCACCAACCCCACATCTGACAGAGGGCTAATATCCAAAATCTACAAAGAACTCAAGAAATTAAATGCCAAGAAACCAAATAATCCAATAAAAAAATGGGGGACAGAGCTAAATAGAGAATTCACAAAGGAGGAATCTCTAATGGCCGAGAGACACCTGAAAAAATGCTCAACATCCTTAATCATCAGAGAAATGCAACTCAAGACGACTCTGAGATTCCATCTCACACCTGTCAGAATGGCTAAGATAAAGAGCTCAAATGACCTGTTTGGGGCCCCAACCCAAATGGGAAAAATGATTAAAAATGTTAGTACAATCTTTTTATGTTCAGTCCTTCTGTTCTCAACTGTTTAGATGACCTAAGGGGTTTGTAGGCAGAAGCTGATCTTGCAGGCTTCACTGAGGTTCCGCCGGGGCATTGTGTAGAGCTGAACGTTCCCAGCGACACTGGATTGCAGTGGTGGTTGCAGGCCCGCGATGGAGGCAGCTATTGAGGAAGTCTGCCAGGCAGAATCAACTGGGTCACTCATCCTCCTTGGTGCCTAATTCTGCTCTCTGCTGAGGATTCTGCTGTCCGCCGTCCCCAGGCTCCCCTAATGGACACTTCGATTCTCCTGGAACGATAAGAACAGAGCCCTGCCCCAATCCCAACCCTAGGACAATTGCCCTCTTTTTTTTTTTTTTTTTCTGG
>CAJQZJ010007154.1:903-11271 GCA_907164525.1 Lophiomys imhausi | reverse complement strand
ATCATATGTTTCCAAAACTCTAAAATATTTACTATCTAGATCTTTATTGAAAAAATTATCTGATGCTATAAAATCTGGATCTTATAGTAGCTATGATCACATGATTTTCATACATGTGGTTATTTAAAAAGAGTCTTACATGAGTTTGTGAATATAGTTTGACCTCATTCTATACTGACATATATGATATTTCTATGAAAGAAATACTGAGTTCCATGTCTGATGATATTTTTCATACTACATGCAATAGCAGTTATTGTATGAACATTCGAGATTTTTTTCCAGAACCATAACATATACACTTAGTTTTGTGCATTTATGTACAGTGACTTTTGCAGCGTTTAAAAGTGTTTTCATTGTTTATATATCTTGTTTTAAAATTATCTATCAAGATTAGCATTAAAATCAATGGTAAGAATATATAACATCAATTAAACAAAATTGTGGAATGCCTTCATCCTCACATTTGCTTCATGCATCACTACATTGGTACACTGACAGAACTGATTGATTGAGTATAAATCAGGCCATTTTAAAAACAAGTTTACAGGACAAATATAAAGACAATGTGTTTAACTCTCCTGTTTGGTGTTTGTTTTGATTGACTTTGGAATCTGTGTCTAATTTCCTGAAGGTATACAAGTCTAAATTTCTCCTGCATCATTATAATAATCTTTTTGATAAAGAGCTAATAGAAATATTTGTTTAAAGTTAAGCTGCTACAAATGGTTTGTGACTCATTTTATGTATCTAAGAAAGACATTCTGGATAATTGAAATTATTAAATAATTTCATAGAATCCACATGATGGAAATTATTTTGAAGTATGATTCATATTTTCCTGTCCTCTTTAGGTCATATTGAACATGTTTTAGTATTTATTCATAACTTTGATACTATTATCAGTATCAATTTTTGTATTGTGCTGTAGTGATACAGTATACTATAATTATGCTCTCAAGCCATAAGAAAACAGATAAGAATGTTTTCCATCCATTAAATGGCCATAGACTTGTATGGTTTTTAAGTTCTGACTTTGTTATGCCATTTTCCATGTACTCTCAAGCTGTTAACTTTCACAACTTGTTGCTCTTTCCTAGTGATATGACCTCTACAAATAAATTCTCTTCCTTGCCATCTGTCTTAGTTCAGGTTTCCATTGATGTGAAGAGACACCATGACCAAGGCAACTCTTATAAAGAAGACATTTAATTTGAACTGTTTTATAGTGTCAGTAGTTTAGTCCATTATCATCATGGTGGGAATTATAGCAGCATACAGGTAGACATGGTGCTGAAGAAGCTCAGAGTTCTACATCTTGATCTGAAGGCAGCAGAAGAGGAACATGTAACACACTGATAATAGCTTGATCACAGAAGACCTCGAAGCCCCACCTCCACAGTGATACACTTTGTCTAACAAGACCACACGTGCTCCATTAAGGACATAACTCCTAATAGTACCACTCCCTAAAACCAAGCATTCAAACACATGAATGTATGGGAGCGAAACCTATTCAAACCAGCATATTATACTCCCTGGCCCTCATTGGCTTATACCCATAACAAGATGCAAAATTCACTTCGTCCAACTTCAAAAGTCCCGTATTCTATCACAGTCTCAAAAATGTTTAAAAGTCCAAAGTTCAAAGTCTATTCTGAGATTCATGCAATCTTTTAACTATAATCCCCTACAATATCAAAATCAAAAGGCAAATCACATACTTCCAATATATCATGGCATATGATACACATGACCATTCTACAACATAGGGAAGGGAGCATTGTAACAAAATACTGGACCAAAGCAAGACCAAACCAACTGGGCAAATTCCAAACTCTGTATCTCCATGTATAATGTCATTTTTTTTTTCAGATCACCAACTCCTTTCAGCTTTGTTGACTGCAACACACTCTTTTCTTTTGGACTGGTTTCACTTTATTAGCAGCTTTCCTAGGCAGGTATCTTATGGCTCTGGCATCTGCAAAATCTTGGGGTCTCCAGGGCAATCTAGGCATCATCATCTTCACAGCTTCATAAAATGGCTTCTCTGGGCTTCCCTTTAGGGACACTCCTGTAACACATCTAGCCTCAGCAACTTTCCTTAGTCATGAAGGAAGATTTCTTGACTCTAAAATCGGAAACACATGGCCAAAGATGCCAATTCTGCTGCTTACTGGGCCTGAAGCATGACTAGGCCTGGAACATGTCCCTTTTGTTCAGTTACATCTTCACTAGCTTTCTGGTTTTGACAGTTTCCTTTACTGCCTAAGCTTTGCTGTCATGGAGCATGCTCTATAAATCAGGCTGGCCTTGAACTCAGAGATCTGCAAGGCTCTGTCTCCTATGTGTTATGATTAAAGGCTCCTTCTTCTAGGATTAAAGGCATGTATTGATCCCAATCAAAAGTGTGTGTCATCCCAACTCAAGATCTGGATCAAAAGCCTGTATCTTAAAGATTCAAGAGCTGGATCAAAGACATGCTGTCTTCCTGACTCAAGATCCAGACTACAGGTGTGACCTCCATTCCTGAACTGTAGTTCATAGTAAAATTGACAACCAAAAATAGCCATCAAAATCCACCCCTTGTCAATTTGACACACAATCATATCTCCTTATATACAAATGAAAATAGTAACCAGGTTATAATAATGCCTAACATGATGTAACTATTCCTCATAAATCACAAATGCATAGTAAATTCAGGATAGGTGGCAATGTCTGTTTTTCAATTTCCTTTTCACAACATAGAAGCTTAGCTGGGTGGGATCTTACCTTGAGATCACCATTCCCTTAATTCCACTTAATATCTTTAATCTGTTTGTCTCCTTGAACATAGGATTGAGCTCCATTCCACTTCCTGGGCCACTTTAACCCTTGAACCATACATTTTGTATTTTTACTTCCTCAGTTTCCTATGCTCGATCAAAATGCTCTTCAGAACAGAGTCTATGCTAGGCTGTTTTGAGATTTCCTTTGTCAATGGAATTAATCTCTTCACATTAGCCTCAGGCAGATTCTGCATACAAAGGCAAAAAGCAGCCAAATTCTTTACCAAAATAGGAAACATGCTAAAACTCTTCACCTCTCAAACCTATTGAGCTAGGACACAGTTCAAATCACCCTCAGCACCACTCTCTTCCATGTTTCTACTAGTATGGTACATTAAGCCCTGCTTAAAGCATTCCACTGCTTTCCTAATACGAAGTCCCCAAATCCATATTCCTCCAAACAAAAGCATGGTCAGGCCTTTGACAGCAATACCCCAGTCCTTCTTACCACTCCTGTTACCAATTCTTGTCTTAGGGTTTTTATTGCTGTGAAGAGACACCATGACCAAGGCAACTCTATCAAGGAAAACATTTAATTGGGCCTGGTTTACAATTTCAGAGGTATAGTCCATTATCATCATGGTGAGAAGCATAGCAACATCCAGGCAGACACAGTGCTGGAGAAGAGCTAAGAGTTCTTCATCTTGATCTAAGTCCTGAGCAGAAGGGGACTTAGTGTGTGTTTTACACTAGACATAGCTTGAACATTTAAGACCACAGAGTTTTGCCTTCTCAGTGACACATTTCTTCCAACAAGGCCAAACCTCCTCCAACAAAGCCACACCTCCTAATAGTGTCACTCACTATGGTCAAGCATTCAATGGGGGCCATACCTATTCAAACCAACCATCATCTATAATTCCCTAAGGGGACGGATCTTGGTTCAACATTTTAGAGATCTTTTGTAAAAAGGCAGTTAGTACTATAGTGACAAAGGACAAAAGACATTAGTGAGGAGGTAAATATGAGAAAAATACAATGATATATACGTATTAAAATGTAATGAAAAAACTGTGACCCTACACAGTAACATGATTTTTAGTTCTGTGTTGATGACTTTTCTTTTCTATTGATTAAATTTGTTTATGACATTTTTATATGAATGTGTATATAGTGCATTCTACTTACTCTTATCAGTCCTCAACCCTCTTATCTTGTTTCCACATCTGTCAAACCTTTTCCTTCTCTAACATGCCCTTTACCCACAAACATGCCTTTTTTGTTTTATTTGTGACCCAATGATTTTATCAAAGACCTGAGTAGTCACAGGCTTAAAAGCTATTCCTTGGATTCTTGTGGGTTCATTATTTGGTTCGCAAGAAAGGGAATAACTATACTTCCCCTAGAATCCATCAGTTGCCAATACTTCAATAGCAAATGTAGGTTCCATAAGGCGCTTCCTACTTCACAATTGGCGTTTGATAGACATGTCTTGTGCATGTTCCAGTACAGCTATCATAACTTCTATGAGATTTGTTTGCAATAGCTGTGTTGTGCCTTGAAGATCGCATTTCACATCTTTCTTTCTTCAGTCTTTTACAGTATTTCATTCTGTTCTGCAGTGTTCCTTGTACCTTAGAGAGGGTGGCATAAATGTCTTATCTAAGGCTGAGTATTCAGCTATCACTTATTCTCAGCATCTTGGGCAGCCATGAGACCCTGTATTCACCTACATTCATTACACATAGAAGATTCTCTAATTAAGGAAGGGCAGGAGTAGCATTTGTCTACAGGTATAAACATAGATATAAGAATCCAGTTTAGTACAATATCAGTTTATATAAAAAATAGTGAATCATTTCCTAGGGCTAATAACCATCCTGGTCCATGGTTTTTTGACAATGTTTATGGTACCAAACAAAAAATATTTCAAATGCAGGGCTCTATCAGTTTTAGGAGCCTTCGAGCAGTAAACTTTATGCATGGATTAGTGAAAATCTTTAGCTGAGAGGGCTTTCCTACTTCTTGTTGAGTTAATTGAAATTTTTTAGAGTTATCACAGAAGTTAAATTTCTTGTGAAACAGGTACAATAAATAGACTGAAAACTTAACATTCAGATAAAGCACAGCACAGTTATATGGTTCTTTGTTTATTTTTAAAGACAAATTATGCTGTGATCTTTTTTCTTCTGGGTAGTGTAAGATTCACCCTAATGAATACATTACTCAAAGCAGTGATTCTGATAAAGTCCATTTTATATTTACTTTCTTTGCAGTGATAGTGATGGAACCCAAAACCTTGCTTGAGTTAACTGTCTCTGGTTTTGCTCTGTAGTCCTTGACAGTTCTCTACTGAGTTCACACCTTATTATGTATGACCTGATATATTTGTTACTTTTATGTTGCTGTGATAAAATATCATGACCAAAACAACTTATAGAAGAAGGGGTCTATTTTGACTTTATGGTTCCAGAGGGATAAAAATCTCTCACTATCATGACAAGGAAGCATGGCAACAGGCATATATGAATGATGAGAGAGCACTTATTCCCAACTGGAAAAAGTAAACTGGTAATAGCACATGACCTTGAAACCCTAAAGCCCACCCCCAGTGACATACTTTCTATATCAAAGCCACACCTCCTACACTTACCCATGCAACACCACCAACTGGGAACCAACCAAGTATTCAAGTGTCAGAGACCATAAGAGACATTCTTTTTATGTTTATTTATTACTTCAGGTTACATCTCCATTACAGTACCCTCCTTCCACCCCTCACAGTCCTGCTCTCCCACCCTCTACCCCCTATCCCTTCCATCCCACTCTTCTGGAGTGGAATGTCCCTACATATCAGTCCCCCGCCTCAGTTCAGCAGTTATATGAGGGCCAAGAACCTCCTAATATACTCGAGGCCTATAAGGCAGCCCCACTAGGGCAAAATGTCTCATTGACAAGTAACAAAGACTATGTTCCTGTTCCCTTTGGTGCATTGGCTGTAGTGTAGTTATCCTGTACTATATGCCTAAAATCTGATTATAAGTGAATAGATTCTTATTATTCAAACCACTCCTGGGAATTACTCCAATGCTTTTGTCTGAAAGATTTATCAAGATTGCAGAAGTGTGTCACATTTCCAGACTCATAAATACAAGCCTGGATTTGTCAAAATAGTGGATAATTTTTCTGAAGGGTGACTTTCAAATAAAATTTAAATCCTTTAAATAATATAGTCTACTAACATATTTCAAAATGCTTCCCACACCTCAACAGAACAGACTTATAATAAAGTTTGATGAACACCTCTGTTGAACTAAGTTAAAACTTGCACATTATAAATGATTTTTTTTTACTAAGGGAGGAACTTGACATTTTATTAATTGCAATCATGTTTATAGTTTTACAAAAACCATGATCATGTGTTTGGTATAACCAAGTCCCCTTGACTTTTTCAGTCATCATTGCCTAGCTAAGTAATAAGTCATACACTAAAATTTTTAACACATGCGTCATTTGTTCTCATGTGCCATACAGTTCCACATAGACATGATCCTTACTTTTAATTATAAGGATACTTATAATTATATAATTTTAATTATATAAATATAATAAGGTGGCATTTAAAAAATTCTTACTGTAGCAGACTTGGCTAGTAGGTACAAATACAGCCACACAGAAATTTAACTAATATAATTGTTAACAGTGATTTCTCATTTGCAAATGCTAGTCATATCCTCAGGAATAACAGATAACTCCTCTCACCTCCATATCATTTTAGTGATGTCTGTATTGTATGTTCTTCTTTACAGGAATCTCAGCATCTGACTCCAGGATTCACCTTACAAAGTAAGTGAGTTTATTTTTCCAATTCCTTCTTATGTCAGTCATCCATATTTTTTATGGACTTCCCTTACTTTTTTCCTCTTTTCTGCTTAATGTAATTAAAACAAGAAAGAATAATGATAGTAAGTAGTTATACTGTGATTGACTATTCTAGTTCCTATTTTTCATCTATTATTATGACAGAAGATTGTGAGACTATTTGGGAGGGCCGCATGTTTAGAAAGTAATTTCCTCATGAATACTCATTTGACATTAGAAGCATGAACAGTAATTGTTTGTATCTTTTCTATTCAGAGTGGAGTGACCCAGGCAACAGAGCTTCTACAAAGTCAGTATCAATAAAGTTGTGAGTATTTGGCTTCCCAAACCACAGTGCTGAGCAGCTACTACTCTGTTTTTTCCTTTGAGACTATGATCCTTTACTACTATTTTTAAGTTAGTGAGGTGGCACTCAAATACTCATTCCTTAGTGCATTTCATCTACTAAACTACTCTGTTTTTTCCTTTGAGACTATGAACCTTTACTCCTATTTTTAAGTTAGTGAAGTGGTACTCAAATTCTCATTCCTTAGTGAATTTCATCTACTAAAACATATTCACCATAATCTGAGCAGTTTATCAATAGGAGGCATAGATTCCTAATAGTTCTACATTTTAGGAAGTAAAGTCACCAGTAAAATGGAATCTGCTGAGATATCCTTATTTTCACTGTAAGCTCATATGGTAGACATGGCAAGAGGTCTCTCTGAAGTGGCTCTTATAAAGACACAAATCCCATTCATGAAGACTTACCCTCACAACAGAATTATCACTCCAAAATCTCACCTTCTAGTACTGCTATCTCCTGAGGAAGGATGACAAATATACATTTTTAGTAGATACAATCATTTAAACTAAAGTACAACAAGTCAACAAGTAAGACTAAAATTGAATATGGTCAGTAATCAGCTATGTAATGATATAGGCACAGTCTGGATCAATACCTGAAAACAGCTGTGACTTCAGTGAAAAAAATCTAGATATTGGTTTCCCACATTTTGATGAGGCATTGAGCTTCATGTAACTTCAGCTACAGACATTATTCTAAACAAAATTCAACTCCAGCTACTAGGAAGGGCAAAGAATAGACATGAATGTCAATTTGGCTTTCTAAGACCCTACTCTTTGCAGGTCATCTGTCATCTGAATATTATAGCCAAATAAGGACTGTCAACAAGACTGAGAAAAAGATGGCATACTACCAGATTGAAGCTTAGAAGTCAGAACCTTGCAATTCACTCTTGCACCATCTTCATTTTTTATTAATGTCAACAAGGAGATTTATAGAAAATCAATTTCCTCAGATTAACTATTGTAGATTTTTGAAAAAAATATCCATTTGTCCAAAAGTATATAAATGGGGGTGTTTCTGTCATAACTTCTTTCCTGATAATTGAGAATGGAAGTTGACTTTTCTGTGTAATTGAATGTACTTGAAATTCTTGAAAATGAAATAATTTATGACACACCAGTGTC
Source organism: Lophiomys imhausi (assembly GCA_907164525.1). Lineage (NCBI taxonomy): Eukaryota > Metazoa > Chordata > Mammalia > Rodentia > Muridae > Lophiomys > Lophiomys imhausi. The sequence continues at coordinate 3,142 of CAJQZJ010007154.1, read as the reverse complement.
CTAATGACACACTTGAAGTAAATTGCTCACCTTTTGGAAGATCATGAATAATTGCATAAAATAACTGGGAATGACTCCAAATAGACTGAGACTCTGACAATAGCCAATGGTGCTTCCATTCCATATTCTTTTTTTAATAATTTTTTTTTATTTCTTCAAGTTACATGTAAATCACAATCCCCTCCCTACTACCCCCTCCAGTCCCACCCTTCCACCATCCTCCCCTCAACCCCCCATCCTCTTCCCTTCTTTTTTTTTTTTTTAGTTTAAGGTACTTCTTTTTCCCTCCAACAGCTCTCACTTTCAGTCTAAAAAATGGTTCTTTTTCTTATAACTATAAATACAATACAAAACAACAGAAATAAATAGGCCACAATTATAAGAGTTATATGGCTTAGCATACATTCCCAATGTCCAGTCCATATGTATTTGGCCCCTGACTTTAACATTCTACTATCTAACCATCTCCATGAGTTTAAAGTTCTATATATAACTCAGCTTTCATACTAACTTGCCTCACAATTTTAAAAATATCTTCTTAGATCCAGAACACCCTCTTGATTCCTAAACAACTCAAAATTTAACTATGAGACTCTAGCTATCTATTCTTCAACAACCTCAGAGACCTGAGAGGGATTAAATATATCTGATTATATAGGAAGTGCAGGGCCTGCAGCTTCCAAAACTAAGAAATGACATACCAGTGGCTGCCTGGACAGTTACCATTTTCTCTCCATACATTACAACATCAATCTTCAGCCATTTGGCCCCATTTCTCTGACAGACTTTGATTGTAGAGCAGGAATTATGAAGAACTTACCTACACTGTCTTGGCAGAGCTAGGCTGTCGACTTATCTGCTTCCAAATTTTGTCCTTTTTGGACAGCATTCTGTGTACAGTTGAAGCAAGGGGTTTTTCTTGCCAAGAGAAAGGCTTACCACCAATTCAATCATCTCCCACTGGAGATTCTTCGATGCTCATCTTCTACTTGGAGAAGAATAGGGGGTGCTGTCAGGAGCTGACATGTCTCGATATAAAAAAATCTTAAGTTAAGAAAATGCTAGATCTCTTGAGGTTTTTGAACATGCCCTAACTATCTCTTATATTTAGATAAGCAAATATTGCTTGTCTCTTAGCAACTTGATTTCTGAGTAGCTTAGAAAATAACTGTGATAGACTGTCATAGTAACTAACAAAATGACACGTTTTCATGACTATTAGTTTCCATTTCTTAATTATCCTAAACAGTTTATAACGGTGGTAGCAAGAGGCCAAAACTTGACATTTCATTTTTAAGCATTACTAGGAACAATACCTTTAAGAAGCGTTACTCTTAATTTTGTATCAATATACAAAGATCAATACTAATGTGGCCAAATATAATCTTAATTTTGTATCAATATACAAAGATCAATACCTATGTAGCACAATGCAATCTTAATTTTACATCAATATACAAGGGTCAATACCATTGTGGCCAAATATAATCTTAATTTTGTATCAATATACAAAGATCAATACTGATGTAGCCCTATACAATCTTAATTTTGCATTAATATACAATGATCAATACCAATTTAGCCAAATATAATATTAATTTTGTATCAGTATACAAAGGTATAAGGCCATATTCAATAATCTGTCCTTTTTTCTTGATCTTTCCCATACTATGTCTATGTCCCATTTTTCTCAAGTCTGTTCACTCCTACATAGGAGAGAAAGAAGCATACAGAAAAGAAAAACAGAGAAGTCCCTGGGTCTAACCTCCAAAACACATTTAACAAGACCATTTAACAGCTTGTAGTCTTTTCCCCTAAATAACAAAATTTTCTATTATCTATCAAATAACCAAAGGGGGGGGACTCCCTCCCCACCTTCTGGGGATGGGAAGTTGTTCCCTTTAAATGACTTCCTGCTAATTTGGGACGTAGTAAACCTGTTTGGGGCGCAAATAAGAATGGAAAAATGGTTAAAAATGTTAATAGAATCATTTGATGTTCATTCCTTTTGTGCTCAGCTATTTAGATGTCCTAAGAAGTTCATAGACAGAAGCTGATCTTCAGAGCTTTACTGAAGATCTGGCTGGAGTAGTCTGTGGAACTGACCAATCTTAGCGATTTTGAGTTGTTGTGGTTGTAGACTTTTGAGGAAACTGCTATGGAAGAAGTCTGCAAGGCTGGATCATCTGGGCCACTCATCTTCTTTGGCGTCTGATCTGTTTTCTGCTGAGGTTGTCCC
>CAJQZJ010007081.1:0-17319 GCA_907164525.1 Lophiomys imhausi | reverse complement strand
TAACTATGAGACTCTAGCTATCTATTCTTCAACCACCTCAGAGACCTGAGAGGGATAAATATATCTGGTTATATAGGAAGTGCAGGGCCTGCAGCTTCCAAAACTAAGAAATGACATACCAGTGGCTGCCTGGACAGTTCCCATTTTCTCTCCATACATTACAGCATCAATCTTCAGCCATTTGGCCCTGTTTCTCTGACAGACATTGACTGTAGAGCAGGAATTATGAAGGACTTACCTACCCTGTCTTGGCAGAGCTAGGCTGTCGACTTATCTGCTTCCAAGTTTTGTCCTTTTTGGACAGCAGTCTGTCTACAATTGAAGCAAGGGGTTTTTCTTGCCAAGAGAAAGGCTTACCACCAATTCAACCATCTTCCACTGGAGATTCTTCAATGCTCATCTTCTACTTGGAGTAGAATAGGGGGTGCTGTTAGGAGCTGACATGTCTCGATATCAAAAAATCTTAAGTTTCGAAAACATCTTTGAATGCCATATTCTACAGATCTCTTGAGGTTTTTGAAGATGCCCTATCTATCTCTTATATTTAGATAAGCAAATGTTGCTTGTCTCTTAGCAACTTGATTTCTGAGTAGCTTAGAAAATAAACGTGATAGACTGTCATAGTAACTAACAAAATGACAGGCTTGAATGACTATTAGTTTCCATTTCTTAATTATCCTAAACAGTTTATGACAGTTGGAAACAAGAGGCTAAAACTGCTAAAACTTGACATTTAATTTTTAAGCATTACTAGGTACAATACCTTTAAGAAGCATTACCCTTAATTTTGTATCAATATACAAAGATCAATACCAGTGTGGCCAAATATAATCTTAATTTTGTATCAATATACAAAGATCAATACCAATGTAGTTCAATACAATCTTAATTTTGCATCAATATACAAGGGTCAATGCCATTGTGGCCAAATATAATCTTAATTTTGTATCAATATACAAAGATCAATACCGATGTAGTCCAATACAATCTTAATTTTGCATTAATATACAATAATCAATACCAATTTAGCCAAATATAATATTAATTTTGTATCAATATACAAAGGTATAAGGTCATATTCAATAATCTGTCCTTTTTTCTTGATCTTTCCTATACTATGTCTATGTCCCATTTTTTTCTCAAGTCTGTTCACTCCTACATAAGAGAGAAAGAAGGATACAGAAAAGAAAAAGAGAGAAGTCCCTGGGTCTAACCTCTAAAACTCATTTAACAAGACTATTTAATAGCTTGTAGTCTCTTCCCCTAAATAACAAAATTTTCTATTATCCATCAAATAACCGGGGGGGGGGGGGGGGGGCGGAACACCCTCCCCACCTTCCGGGGATGGGATGTTGCTCTCTTAAAATGACTTCCTGCTGATTTGGGATGTAGTAAACCTGTTTGGGGCCCAAATAAGAATGGAAAAATGGTTAAAATGTTAATAGAATCATTTGATGTTCAGTCCTTTTGTGTTCAGCTATTTAGATGTCCTAAGAAGTTCATAGACAGAAGCTGATCTTCAGGGCTTTACTGAAGTTCTCACTGGAGCAGTCTGTGGAGCTGAACGATCTTAGCGATTTTGAGTTGTTGTGGTTGTAGGCTTTTGAGGAAACAGCTATTGAGGAAGTCTGCAAGGCTGGATCATCTGGGCCACTCGTCTTCTTTGGTGTCTGATCTGTTTTCTTCTGAGGTTCTGTTGTCCAGTTGTCCCTGGATTCCTTGGATGGATGCTTTAAATCTCCTGAAAGATAAGAACAGAGCCCTGCCCTAATCCTAACTCTGGGACAATTACCTTTATTTTGGAGGGGGGGTCAGGTAATATTTTTCCTGGAGCATATTTGGTTTCTTGACAATATATAAAGTACTACCTTTCAATCTCAATTAAAGAAGAAATTATTTTGATATTTTGGAGCTAAACAAACCTCTAATGTATATATTTTGTGATCTTAAAGGACAATTTGTTTGAATTTCAGCATGCCTTTTGTAAGTAGCTTTTAAACTTAAATCCTTCCAAATCCTATGTGCCTGTCTCTGCATTCTAAGTATTGGGATCAAAGACATGTGGTTCCCAACTGATGGGATTAAAGATGTGCTCCACCACCTCTGGATCGAAGTTTTTCTCTATTTAGAGCTTGTTTTGTATCAGGCTGACCTTGAGCTCTGAGATCTGCCTGTTTCTGTCTCTAGTGTGCTGGGATTAAGGGTGTATTCTTCTCGAATGAGGGGATTAAGGGAGTGCACCATCACCACCCTACTCCTTGTAAATCTAGAATTTATAAGACAACTAACTCTATAGTGATCCTCCTGTCTCTGCTTGAGGTAAAGGCATGGGCTAACACCACGCCTTTCATGTATTTTACCTTAGCTCTAAGTTTTTTCAACTCTTGGAGGTTTGTAAAACCAGGTTAAACAGCTGTAACCTTTAATTTATTTACAGTGTTTTAACCCTGTTACCTGCTTTTTAATGCCAAACCATGGAATATCCTATACCTCTACAAAAAAAAAAAAAAGAACTTTTAAGCTGCTATCAAGTTTGTGTAATCTATGTGGCCACCTGCAGTCTAACATTCCAATCTGAAATTAAGGCCATTTTCCTTTCATACCAGTAAGGCAAGCATACCTTTGGTAAATTATAGTTTGAAAATTTTATGTTGTATTTTTATTATATTTTTTAAGCTTATTAACTCTTTTCTTAAAAAAGTATTATTTATTTCTAGAACATAGTTTCCTCCCTCCTCCTCTCCTGGCCCCTCCCTTCCTCTCTCTTTCCCTCCCTCTCTCCTTCCCTCCCTCCCTCCCTCCTTGTTCCTCTACTTGGTACTCTCCTCCTCAAATGAGGTGGGCCCTCATATATCATACTCCCTCAGATCTTGGGTCATGTGAGGGCCAAGAGCTTCCATTTGTACTGGAGCTTGATAAGTCACACCATATAGGCTGTGGTGTTCCACTAACCTGCAGCAGATTCCATGACTCACTGGTGGATAGAATTTTTCCTAGGATAGATATGCTAGGTTCCTATCTATTTGGGTGTGCAGGTTGTAGGATAGTTATCCTGTGATGTATGGTTAATATCCATTTATAAGGGAATACATAACCATGTTTATCTTTCTGGGACTGTGTCAGCTCACTTAGGATGAGCTTTTCTAGTTCCATCCATTTGGTTTGAAATGCATGATTTCCTCATTTCTGATAGCTGTGTAGTATTCCATTGTGTAAATGTACCATATATATATTTTTTTATCCATTCTTCAGTTGAAGGACATCTGGATTGTTTCCAGTTTCTTCCTATTACAAATAAAGCTGCTATGAACATTGTTGTGGCAATGTCCTTGTGGTTTCGTTTAGAATCTTTTGGATATATGCCCAAGAGGGGTATGGCTGGGTCTTGAGGTAGATTTATTCCCAATTTTCTAAGATATCTCCAGATTGATTTCCAAAGTAGTTGCACAAGTTTGCAGTTCCACCAGCAATGGGGGAGTGTTCCCTTTTCTCCACATCCTCACCAGTATGTGCTATCATTTGAGTTTTTGATCTTAGCCATTCTGACAGGTGTGAGATGGAATCTCAGAGTTGTTTTAAGTTGCATTTCCCTGATGACCAAAGATGTTGAACATTTCCTCAAATGCCTCTCGGCCTTTAGAGATTCCTCTTCTGTGAATTCTCGGTTTAGCTCTCTACCCCGTTTATTGATGGGGTTATTTGATTTTTTGGTGTTTAATTTCTTCAGTTCTTTATATATTTTCGATATTAGCCCTCTGTCAGATGTTGGGATGGTGAAGATCCTTTCCCAGTCTGTGGGCTGCCATTTTGTTCTAAGGACAGTGTCCTTTGCCTTACAGAAGCTTTTCGATTTCATAAGGTCCCATTTATTGATTGTTTGTTTTAGTGCCTGAGCTATTGGTGTTCTATTCAGGAAGTTGTTACCAGTGCCAATGAGTTCAAGGCTTTTCCCCACTTTCTCTTCTATTAATGTTAGTGTGTCTGGATTTATGTTGAGGTCCTTGATCCACTTAAACTTAAGTTTTGTACAGGGTGATAAGTATGGATCTATTTGCATTCTTCTACATGTTGACATCCAGTTAGACCAGCATCATTTATTGAAGATGCTTTCCTTTTTCCATTGTATGTTTTTGGCTTCTTTATCAAAAATTAAGTGACCGTAAGTGTGTGGGTCTATTTCTGGGTCTTCAATTCGATTCCATTGGTCAACTGGTCTGTTTCTATACCAGTACCATGCTGTTTTTATTACTATTGCCCTGTAGTACAGCTTGAAATCTGGGATGGTGATACCTCCAGATGTTCTGTTATTGTACATGATTGATTTAGCTATTCTGGGTCTTTTGTTATTCCATATGAAGTTGAGAATTGTTTTTTCCAGATCTGTAAAAAATTGAGTTGGTATTTGGATAGAAATCTCATTGAATCTGTATATTGCTTTTGGTAAGATTGCTATTTTTATTATGTTGATCCTACCTATCCATGAACAAGGGAGATCTTTCCATCTTCTGATATCTTCTTCAATTTCTTTCTTCAGGGACTTGAAGTTCTTATCATACAGGTCTTTCACTTGCTTGGTTAGAGTTACCCCCAGGTATTTTATATTATTTGTGGCTATTGTGAAGGATTTTGATTCCCTTATTTCTTTCTCACCCCTTTAATCTTTTGTGTAAAGAAGGGCTACTGATTTTTTTGAATTGATTTTGTATCCGGCCACCTTGCTGAAGGAGTTTATCAGCTCTAGAAGTTCTCTGGTGGAATTTTTGGGGTCACTGATGTATACTATCATATCATCTACAAATAGGGATACTTTGACTTCTTCCTTTCCAATTTGTATCCCCTTGATCTCTTTTAGTTGTCTTATTGCTCTAGCTAAAACTTCAAGTACTATGTTGAAGAGATATGGAGAGAGTGGGCAGTCTTGCTTTGTCCCTGATTTTAGAGGAAATGCTTTAAGTTTCTCTCCATTTAGTTTGATGTTGGCTATTGGCTTGCTGTAAATTGCCTTCATTATGTTTAAATATGGTCCTGTATGCCTGATCTCTCTAAGACTTTTAACATGAAAGGGTGCTGTATTTTGTCAAAAGCTTTTTCAGCGTCCAATGAGATGATCATGTGGTTCTTTTCTTTCAGCTTGTTTATGTGGTGGATTACATTGATGGATTTTCTAATGTTGAACCACCCCTGCATCCCTGGGATGAAGCCTACTTCATCATGGTGTATGGTACTTTTGACGTGATCTTGGATCAGGTTTGCAAGTATTTTATTAAGTATCTTTGCATCCATGTTCATAAGGGAAATTGGTCTGAAATTTTCTTTCTCCATTGGGTCTTTGTGAGGTTTAGGTATCAGGGTAACTGTGGCCTCATAGAATGTGTTTGGCAGTATTCCTTCTGTTTCTATGTTGTGGAAGAGTTTGAAGAATATTGGTGTTAGCTCTTCTTTGAATGTCTGGTAGAATTCTGTGCTGAAACATCTGGGCCTGGGCTTTTTTTCATTGGAAGACATCTAATGACTTCTTCTACTTCCTTAAGGGTTATGGGACTGTTTAATTTGTTTACCTGTTCTTGATTTAAACTTGGTAGGTGGAATCTATCAAGAAAATCATCCATTTCATTTAGATTTTCCAATTTTGTGGAGTACAAGTTTTTGAAGTAGGACCTAATGATTCTTTGGATTTCCTCAATGTCTGTTTTTATTTCCCCCTTTTCATTTCTGATTTTGTTGATTTGGGTATTTTCCCTCAGCCTTTTAGTTAGTTTAGCTAAGGGCTTGTCTATTTTGTTGATTTTCTCAAAGAACCAATTCTTGGTTTTGTCTATTCTTTGTATTGTTCTTTTTGTTTCTAAGTTGTTGATTTCAGCCCTGAGTTTGATAATTTCCTCTCGTCTCCTCCTCTTGGGAGTATTTGCTTCTTTTTGTTCTAGCTCTTTCAGATGTGCTTTTAGGTGGCTAGTATAGGAATTCTCCAGTTTCTTTTTGAAGGCACTTAGAGCTATAAACTTTCCTCTTAGCACTGCTTTCAATGTGTCCCATAAGTTTGGGTATGTTATGCCTTCATTTTCATTGAGTTCTAAGAAGACTTTAGTTTCTTTTTTTATTTCTTCCCTGACCCAGAGGTCATTGAGGATAGAGTTGTTCAGTTTCCATGTTTTTGCAGGCTCTCTGTTGTTTTTGTTATTGTTGAAGCCTAGCTTTATTCCATGATGGTCTGATAAGTTACAAGGAGTGATTTCAATTTTCCTGTATCTGTTGAGGCTTGCTTTGCAACCGACTATATGGTCGATTTTGGAGAAGGTTCCATGAGGTGCCAAGAAGAAAGTGTATTCTTTTGTTTTGGGGTGAAATGTTCTGTAGATATCAATTAGGTCCATTTGATTCATGACATCTGTGTGGTTCATCATTTCTCTGTTTGGTTTCTGCATCGTTGATCTGTCCAGTGGTGAGACTGGTGTGTTGAAGTCTCCCACTATTAATGTGTGAGGTTCAATGTGGGATTTGAGCTTCAGTAGTGTTTCTTTAATGAATGTGGGTGGTCTTACATTTGGGGCATAGATGTTTAGTATTGAAATTTCATCTTGGTGGATTTTTCCTTGGATGAGTATGTAGTGTCCTTCCCCATCTCTTTTGATTAATGTTGGCTGAAAGTCCTATTTGTTGCATACTAGAATTGCTACTGCAGCTTTTTTCTTGGGTCCATTTGCTTGGTATATCTTTTTCCAGCCCTTTACTTGGAGATAATGTCTACCTTTTTTGCTGAGGTGTGTTTCTTGTAAGCAGCAGAATGTGGGATTCTGTTTTCGCATCCATTCTGCTAGCCTGTGCCTTTTTATTGGGGAATTGAGTCCATTGATGTTGAGAGATATTAATGACCAGTGATTGTTACTTCCTGCCATCTTGATGTTGGTGGAAATAGTGTGTGATAGTGTGTGAGTGAGCTTCTTTTCTTTTGGTTTTGCTGCAGGCCTGCTATTTGCTTCCTGTGCTTTCTTGTGTGTAGTTTACCTCTTTTCGTTGAAGTTTTCCTTCCAACATCATTTGTAGAGCTGGATTTGTGTATAGATATTGTTTGAATTTAGCTTTGTCATGGAATATCTTGTTTTCTCCATCTATGTTGATTGACAGTTTTGCAGGGAATAGTAGTCTGGCCTGGCTTTTGTGGATTTTTAGGGTCTGCAAGACATATGTCCAGGCCCTTCTGGCTTTTAGAGTCTCTGAAGAAAAGTCAGGTGTGATTCTGATAGGTTTGCAATTATATGTTACTTGACCCTTTTCCCTAGCAGCTTTTAAAAGTCTCTCTTTGTTCTGTACATTTAGTGTTTTGATTATTATGTGGCGGGAAGATTTTCTTTTTTGGTGTAATCTATTTGGAGTTCTGTAAGCTTCTTGTACAGTTATAGGCATCTCTTTTTTTAGATTTGGGAAATTCTCTTCAATGATTTTGTTGAAGATATTTTCTGGTCCATGGAGGTGGGACTCTTTCTTCTATTCCTATTATTCTGAGATTTCATCTTTTCATTGTGTCCTTGATTTCCTGAAGGTTTTGTGTCAGGACTTTTTAGATTTGACATTTTCTTTGATGGATGTATCAATTTCTTCAATTTTATCCTTTGAGCCTGAAATTCTTTCTTCCATCTCTTGTATTCTGTTGGTGATGCTAGTGTCTGTAGTTCCGATTCTTTTCTTAAGGTTTTCCAGGTCTATGGGTGTCTTGGATTGGATTTTCTTCTTTGCTTCAACTTCCCTTTTCAGGTCTTCCATTCCTTTAAGTGCTTTATTCATTTCCATCACCTCCTTTGCAGTACTTTGTTGTTGCTCTCTGAGGTATTTGATTTCCTCCCTTAGGCCTTTTATTATTAATATAAGCATAGGATTAAGGTCATTTTCCTTTGTTTCAATTGTGTTCGGCTGTCCAGAGTTATCTGTAGCATTATTGCTAGGATCTGGAGACATCCTATTGTTTTGTTTTTTTTTTTTACCATGTTCTTGAGCTGACCTTTTGTCATCAGATTGACCCAGGTGTTGTCTATTTGTGTCTTTTGTCAGCTGACCTTGGTGCTCAGGAAAACTCCCTGCCCTGGGGGTTGGCTGATCCTGAGATCCTGGTGTTTACCTCCAGATGGTGGGCAGGTTCCTGTAATAGACTGACTGGCTCTCAGGGAGGAAGGTGGCTGCTGCTTTCCTCAACTGCTTGTGACCCAATTGGACCAATATAGAGGGGATTGGAGTGGGGAGAGGGTTAGCCTCTGAGGACCTGGGAGCTGACCGGTCTCCTCAGAAAGGTAGGTAGAGCTGTGGTTGGGTCTATGTTCTCCTCTCACTGACCCAGTCGTTCTGGCTCCCCAGCTAGGCTGACTGTGCAAGCAGGGAGCTCCACCCACAATGGGTGCCGGCCTCAGTGTGCCTGATGCTGACTGCCTCAGATGCTTGGGTGCTAGGGTGAGTGACCCCACCTGCCCCACTATTTGTGGGGAACACACAGTAGCGGGCTCTGTTTGCAGTCAGTCTTGGCTCCTAATTGCTTTGCTGTGACTGGGTTTGGTCTCTGCCTCTCTGCTACAGTGCACACTGTGCCACCATGTTGGAAACTCTGGAAAAAAAAAAATCTCACTTACCTTTGCTCTTGTAGTGAGGCTGTTTTTCCCTCTTGGGTATACAGGTCCGCTTGCAGGCTGGATATCAGGCAGACAGGTGGGGGCTGTTGGTCTGTGGCTGGAGCCGTGGGCTGGATCCGCTCCTGGGCTAGATCTCTTCTCGCCGGAGCTCCTCTCCAGAATGGTGATGGAGCTGGCTGATCTCAGGGTGGTGTTCCTGGGAACTGCGTGGGCTGTTTTACCTGGTGATCGGTCTCAATGTTCGCCGTGGGAATTCAGACACTGTCTGTGTTTTGCTATCGGCTAGGGGACCTCACATTCACTCCACAGTGACTAATCTCATTCACCTACTACTCAGTTGCACTGCTCTATGGTCGGCGCCATCTTGGATCCCTGCTACTTAAGATTTCTACACATTCAGAAAACTACTGCCCACTGACTCATTATCACAAAAGAAGGAGTTTCTTTATCATCATTGGTTGATGCAGATTTGCTGTAAGACTTCAAAACTGTAGAAATGGACTATTTTGAATATAATGTTTTCTCTTTTATCCAAAAGTCAAGATTCTTTATAGTTGGTCAGATAATCCAAATGTCTGACTTCTTGAAACCTGAAATGTTTGCTTCTCCTTGAATATATGCTTACTGGGAAGTCCAATTGAAGCAAGAAAAAAACATATTAAGTTTAAAACGAATCTTCCTTTTATTGCAAAGAACATCCTTGTTTCAAATTACTTTTCTGTTAGTAGCACAACAGAAAAATTTCACTATGAATTATATAATATAGATCGCCTTGGTATATGCTACCACTAGAAATCCAGTTCATAAATTGCCTGCTCTGAATCTATTAAGACCTGAGTTCGTATCCCCAGCACCATATAAAAGCTGAGGTCCTCCATATCTCTAACTCTAGAGCTGGGGACAGAAATGTAGGCAGACCTTGAAGCTCATTGGCCAGCCAGCCTGGCTGAAGCCATGAGCTCCAGGGTAGTGACAAACTCAGCTTCAAAAAACAAGACAGACAAGCAACTAAAGAGGCCTTCCCAGTAAATAATAATGGGAAAATATATTTTAACTCATTTTTAACAGTTATTTATTACTTCAAGTTACATTTCCATTACTGCCCCCTCTCTCCACCCCTTCCAATTCCCACCCTTCCACCCTCTACTCCCTCTCCCATCCATTCCTCCCCTCTCATGTGGGGTGTGTCCACGTATCTGCCCCCCTCAGTTCTTTAGTCAAATGAGGTCTAAGAGCTTTCTCTTGCACAGAGACATACATGGAAGTTCCACTACGATGGAGTGTCCCACTAACAGGTAACCAAGTCCATGTTCCTGTTCTTTTGGATCTATTGATTGTAGGATGGTTATCCTGTAGTATATGCCTAAAATCCAGTTATAAGTGAATACAGCCATGTGTATCTTTCTGGATCTGGGTTAGCTCACTCAGGAAGAGTTTTCTAGTTCCATCCATTTGGTTGCAAATTGCATGATTTCCTTGTTTCTGATAGCTGAGTAGTAGTCCATTGTGTAAATGTACCAGTTTTTGTTTGTTTGTTTGTTTGTTTTTTTATCCATTCTTTGATTGAAGGACATCTGGGTTGTTTCCAGTTTCTAGCTATTACAAATAAAGCTGCTATGAACAATGTTGAGGAGATGCCCTTGTGTCTTGGTGAGGAATCTTTTGGATATATGTTCAGAAGTGGTATGGCTGGATCTTAAGGTAGAGCTATTCCAAGTTTTCTTTTTCTTTTCTTTTCTTTTTTTCTTTTTTTTTTTTTTTTTTGGTTTTTCGAGACAGGGTTTCTCTGTGTAGCCCTGGCTGCCCTGGACTCGCTTTGTAGACCAGGCTGGCCTCGAACTCACAGAGATCTGCCTGCCTCTGCTTCCCAAGTGCTGGGATTAAAGGCGTGCACCACCACGCCCGGCTATTCCAAGTTTTCTAAGGTATCACCAGACTGATTTCCATAGTGGTTGTACAAGCTTGCACTCCTACCAGCAATGGAGGATTGTTCCCCTTTCTCCACAACCTCACCAGCATGTGCTGTCATTTGAGCTTTTGATCTTAGCCATTCTGACAGGTGTGAGATGGAATCTCAGAACCATCTTGAGTAGCACTTCTGATGATTAAAGATGTCAAGCATTTCTTTAAGTGTCTCTTGGCCCTTCGAGATTCCTCTTTTGTGAAGTCTCTGTTTAACTCTGTACCCCATTTTTTGATTAGGTTATTTGGTTTCTTGGCATTTAATGTCTTGAGTTCTTTATAAATTTTGGATATTAGCCCTCTGTTGGATGTGGGGTTGGTAAAGATCTTTTCCCAATCTGTAGGCTGTCATTTTGTTCTAATGACAGCATCCTTTCCCTTATGGAAGCTTTTCAGTTTCATGAGGTCCCATTTATTGATTGTTGGTCTTAGGGCCTGAGCTACAGGTATTCTGTTGAGGAAGTTGTCACCTGTGTCAATGACTTTGAGATTTTTCCCCACTTTCTCTTCTATTAGATTTAGTGTGTCCAGTTTTATGTTAAGGTCTTTGATCCACTTGGACTTAAGTTTTGTACAGGGTGATAAACATGGGTCTACCTGCATTCTTCTACATGTTGACATCCAGTTACACCAGCACCATTTGTTGAAGCTGCTTTACTTTTTCCATTGGATGGTTTTGGCTTCTTTGTCAAAAATTAAGTGACCATATGTGTGGGGGTTTATTTCTGGGTCTTCGATTTGATTCCATCGCTCCACTGGTCTGTTTCTATACCAGTACTATGCTGTTTTCATTACTATTGCTCTGTAGTATAGCTTGAAATCTGGGATGGTGATACCTCCAGATGTTTTTTATTGTACAGGATTGTTACCGAACTTTTAAATTATTATTTAACACTTATTTATTTATTACTAAATTCACTTATAACAAACACCAACAATTTCTTAACTATTAATCCTATAAATTCCTACAACCCCTTTAACCTATCCACTAAACCTATTGATAATTATAACTACTTTCATAACCTTTTAGAATGATACAGTCTCTGGGGCAGGTCCTCAGTCGTCAGGAACACAGTCTTTGTTGTAGATTCTTTAACACACTTAGCAGTCCTTTTTCTGGATCTCTCAGATGCAGGTTCGTCAGGGTAGTTGGTTATTGCAGTCTCACCTTAAATAAGGCTTCATGCTTTCTTTGGGAGACCCCAGCCGTCTGCAGGCCAACTTACTTCTTTTGAATCAGGAACTCAGCTGCTCTGCCTCAGTCCTTAAAGCCAGGCACAATTTCCTTTAGGCCACTGTTTGGACAGATCAAACCCCTCTAGGCAAAAGCTGAGCCACAGGGTCCAGTCCTTGGCCTTTTGGTGTCTTGCTCAGGCTTTCTTTGCTCACCAGCTTCTTTCTGCTTCAGGGAGAGAGCTGGCCATTTTCTCAGTTCCAGTCACCTGCCCTGCCAGAATTTTCTTAAGCTCCTCAATCTGCATTTCCATAATTTTTAATTGTGTAACAGAGGTCTTCCTTATGACAAACCAATAAAATAAAAAAAAGTAAACAGCATAAAACACAGGATTGATTTAGATATTCTAGGTTTTTTTATTTTTCCATATGAAGTTAAGAGTTGTTCTTTCAAGGTCTGTAAAGAATTGTGTTGGTCACCTGTCAGAATGGCTAAGATCAAAAGCTCAAATGACAGCACATGCTGGCAAGGGTGTGGAGAAAGGGGAACCCTCCTCCATTGCTGATGGGAGTGCAGGCTTGTGCAACCACTATGGAGGTCAGTCTGGCGATATCTTAGAAAACTTGGAATAGCTCTGTCTAGGGACCCAGCCATGCCACTTCTGGGTATACATCCAAATAACTCCTCACCGAATCATAAGGAAGTTTCCTCATCTATGTTCATAGCAGCCTTATTTGTAATAGCTAGAAACTGGAAACAACCCAGATGTCCCTCAACCAAAGAATGGATTAAAAAACTGTGATACATCTACACAATGGTATACTACTCAGCTATCAGGAACAATGAAATTATGCAATTTGCAGCCAAATGGATGGAAGTATAGAAGCTCATCCTGAGTGAGCTAACCCAGACTCAGGAGGATGCACATGGCATCTATTCACTTATAGTCAGATTTTAGCTATATAGTACAGGATAGCTATACCAAAGGGAACATGGACATAGACTTTTTCATTTTTTTCCCTGTCAATGAGACACTTTTCCCTACTGGTGCTGCCTTGTAAACCCCCAGTGTGTGAGGAGGCTCTTGGCCCTCATATGACTGCTGAACTGGGGTGGGGGACTGTTATGTAGGGACACTTCACTGCAGAGGAGTGGGATGGAAGGTCTAGGGGGTAGATAGTGGGAGGGTGGGACTGGGAGGGGAGGAAAGAGGGCACTGTGATGAAGATGTAACCTGAAGCAATAAATAAATAAATTTAAAAAAAAGAAAAAGAAAAAGATTGAGCCTGGGGACATAACTTGAAAAGCACAGGAAAGTTACTACCAACAGGTGAAAATATTTAAGGCAGGATTCACGTGGATGGAGGGCTCTCTCTTCTGTTCCTGACTCACTCAACAACATTTTCCTTGACCAGCAGAAGAACATGCATCACAATTTCATCAAAAAGTTTCACCCTCTGATGTTGACCCATTTTGGGTCTGAAGAGGAGATGGATTCTCCCTGAGATTCCAGAGTGCTTAGATGCAGAGCTCAGAGACTTTGGGCCTTTGCAGGCCATAAGCATCTGAATAGGTGAGCAGCCTGGGAAACTTTCATTTGTTAATTGGTCTTAAGACCATGAAGACAACCAGAGAAATTCAGAGACTTTAAGAGACTTTAAAACTATAAATTTGTATGAAGACCAGCCATCCATCAGGACCCATCCTCAGAGGAAAATATCCTTTGAGAAACCTTAGGTTAATGTTAAATGCTTGTATTATAGATACTAAGAAGTTTCAGGTGCTAGGTTTCAGAGTTAGGGTTTGGATTTAAGATTTAGGAATTTTATAGACAATTGTTAGGTAATTGTTAAGTATTAATAAATATATGTGTGGTAAATAAAAATGTACTGTTACAGGCAACTAAGAAATGCTGAAAATGGGAGAAATAGTCTACCTCAGGGAAGATCACAACAATGGTTTATCCAATACTAAATTGTAAGCCCTTAAAATAGTTACACAAAAGTAACATTATACAGACTAAGCAGGTTGAATTCCTGTATTTAGGAATATATACACATACATATATATGTAATAATTAATTTTAAAAAAAGGAGAGGCCAAGGAAAAAAGAGGCAAGGAGGGGTATATGGGAGAGTTTGGAGGGAGGAAAGGAAATGGAGAAATGATGTGATTATATTTCAATCTCAAAATTTTAAAAATAATTTAAAAAGGAATAAACCATCTAAACAGGTTTCCTTTATTTATTATCCGTTTTTTAAAAGCCTTGTATGATGTTTAATGTGCACTTGAGTCTCAGTTATCTGAGAGAATTATTAAATGTTTTGATTTTGGAGACAGAGTCATATTTTATTTTTTCCAATCAAAACAATTGTAAATATTTAAATGTACAGTGCAATTTTTGATTCATGTATATATTGTGTAATAGTTAAAACAGGTTAGTTAGAATCACCATCAATCATCTTAAACCTCTATCATTTTTTCCAATGAGTGTAGTTAAAACCTCTCTTTAGATGTTCTGAGATGAGATATAATCAACTATTGTTAACTATGTTGCCATAGAACAGAAATTAGTCTGTAACATTGTTCCTATTGGCCAATCTCTCTCTTCACCCATCTCCTCTACTCTTCCCTCCATAAACTACCATTTTACTCTTAAGTGCTAGGAATTAACTTTCTTGGGTTCTATATGAGAGTGAAGTCACATGGCATTTGTCCCTCTGTGCCTGGCTCATTTCACTTAACATAATGTCTTTTCACTCTATCCATGCCACTGTAAATGACAGGATCTTTTTCCTTTTATGGCTGGATAGGTAACTTTTCATCACATGATGGCACTTTAGACTCCTGCAGATGCCATGGGATCTCCTGCATTTCTATCTCCAGCTCACTGTTGTGATGTAGATCCTGGAAAGCCTGCATTTCAGTTATGTATGGACTTCACAAGTTGATGTGAATATGCCTGTGCTCTAATTTTTGTATGATGCGTGTCTCAGGAATTCATTTGTTGCCCTGCCTTGCTTATCTGAAAGTGCTAACTTTGAAAAGAGAATTTATTTTGATGGATTACAAGGCCACACAAAGTGGCATTTATTTGACTGCACCTTGAAGCCTTAGTGAATTATTAATTTTAAATAGTTTGTTTACCTACCTCTACTCCTGGAATTGTGGACTTTGTGAGGGAAACAGTATTAACTTTATTACTTCCTTGAACACTGCATTGAGTTCTGTATCTATGTTAGGCGTTGGATAATAATGAAGAATAAAAATGTTCTCTCTTTAAAAAAATGTGTTGGTATTTTCATAGGAATTACATTGAATCTGTATTTTTATTATGTCTACCCTACCTATCCATGAACATGGGAGATCTTTCTATCTTCTGATATCCTCTTCAATTTCTTTCTTCAAGGACTTGATGTTCTTGTCATACAGGTCTTTCACTTGCTTGGTTAGAGTTACCTCTGTTAGGCTCGTTATTTCTATGTTTGGTTTCTGTCTTGATGACCTGCCCATTGGTGTGAATGGGATGTGGAAGTCTCCAAGTATTAGTGCGTAGGGATCGATGTGTGGTTTAACTTTAGTAGAGTCTCTTTTACAAATGTGGGTGCCCTTGTATTTGGGGCATAGATATTCAGAATTGAGATGTCATCTTGATGAATCTTTCCTTATGTAGTGTCCTTCCCTATGTTTTTTGATTAATTTTGGTTGAAAGTCTATTTTATTGGATATTAGGGTGGCTATTCCAGCTTGCTTTCTTGGACCATTTGCTTAGAAAACCTTTTCCCAACCCTTTACTCTGAGGTAGAGTCTGTCTTTGCTGGTGAGGTTGATTTCTTGTATGCAGCAAAATGATGGGTCTTGTTACAGGTCCATTCTGTAAGCCTGTGTCTTTTTATTGATGAGTTGAGTCCATTGATGTTGAGAGATATTAATGACCCTAGTTTGTTGATGTAGGTGATGGTAGTTGGTTTGTGTGTTTCTTTTGGTTTAGCTGCAGTGGAGTTATTTGTTTCCTGTGTTTTCTTGACTGTAGTTAACCTTCTCTCATTTGGAATTTTCCTTCTAGGATCTTCTGTAGAACTGGATTTGTGAGTACATATTGTTTGAATTTGG
Source organism: Lophiomys imhausi (assembly GCA_907164525.1). NCBI lineage: Eukaryota > Metazoa > Chordata > Mammalia > Rodentia > Muridae > Lophiomys > Lophiomys imhausi. Next base: position 1,458 of record CAJQZJ010007081.1, on the reverse strand, counting down.
TTTTGTCATGGAACATCTTGTTTTCTCCATCTATGGTGATTGAAAATTTTGCTGAATATAGTAGTCTGGGCTGGCACCTGTGTTCTCTTTAGATTTGTAGGACATCTGACCATGACTTTCTGGCTTTTAAAGTTTCTGAGGAAAAGTAGAGTATAATTCTGATGAGTTTGCCATTATATGTTACTTGGCCTTTTTCTCTTAGAGCTTTTAATATTCTTTCTTTGTCTGTATATTTGGAGTTTCAACTATTATGTGGCCAGAGGAATTTCTTATCTGATCCAATCTATTTGGTGTTCTGCATGCCTCTTGATTTTTACTGGCATCTCTTTCTTTAAGTTTGGAAAATTTTCTTCTGTGATTTTGTTGAAAATGTTTCCTGGTCCTTGGAGTCTGGAATCATCTCTTGGGTTTTAATTCTTGGTAGAAAGTTAAATTCAAAATAAGTTATAGATTTAGTTGTAACAGATAAAACAGAAAAGCTTTTAGAGAAAAACTGCACTTAATAACGCCTACTACTCTTGCAGAGGATCTGAGTTTGATCCTCACACCCATGTTGCATGGCTCACAATTGTCTGGATCTCCAGCTCCTGGTGCACTTCCTCCTCAGGTACCCATACTCATGTATGAAATACTTGCCCACCCCAACATGTTAACACATAATTAATAATAAAGTAGATCTTTTAAAAAGAGAGATCAACTTTGTTAAACTATGCTATGATTAAACTATGTTTTATTAAACAGATACGTTAAACAAATGCTAAATATAGTTAACATATATTTATAATATACCATAAATATAGTTAAAAATATTAAACATAGTTGTGATTAAGCTATATCATATTAACCAGTTAAAACCCAACTAGAAGGAATTAAATATTATTTTTCATAGATCCAAAAAAGAACTCATTTGAACATAGGGACAACATTCAAAACTCAATAAGAAAATGATAGAAATATCATTAGAAAGAAGAGTTTAAAACTTCAATATGTTTTTTGATATCGAGATATGTCAGTTCCTGACAGCACCCCCTATTCTACTCCAAATAGAAGATGAGCATTCAAGAATCTCCAATGTGAGATGATTGAATTAGTGGCAAGCCTATATCTTGGCAAGAAAAACTCCTTGCTTCAACTGTAGACAGAATGCTGTCCAAAAAGGATAAAACTTGGAAGCAAGTAAGTTGACAGCCTAGCTCTGCCAAGACAGGGTAGGTAAGTCCTTCATAACTTCATAACCCCTGCTCTACAATCAATGTCTGTCAGAGAAGCGGGGCCAAACGGCTGAAGATTGATGCTGTAATGTATGGGGAGAAAATGGGAACTGTCCAGGCAGCCACTGGTATGTCATTTCCTAGTTTTGGAAGCTGCAGGCCCTGCACTTCCTATATAACCAGATATATTTATCCCTCTTAGGTCTCTGAGGTGGTTGAAGAATAGATAGCTAGAGTCTCATAGTTA
>CAJQZJ010007063.1:0-10787 GCA_907164525.1 Lophiomys imhausi | reverse complement strand
AAAAAAAACCCCAAGAATCTGTACATGTGAATAACACTAAATGATTCAATTCAAAACAAACACACACTCACACACACTCAAACACACACACACAGATATTGTGTGACAATAATAATTAATTAAAAGGAGGTCATGAATTTGAGAGGGAGAAGGAGGGGACACAATATGAGTTAGAGAGGGGAGGAAAAGGATGAAGATAGCATAAAAACATAAAATTACCTCAAAAATTAAAAAAATTAAAATCTAATTTCCAGATTGAATGAATGTCAGATAATTGTCTCCACACATCTTGCATATCTGAAATTTATCACAGTGTTCAGCTCACTCCTCTGTGGAAGGTGTTCTTGTTAAGCACTCCAAGTTCACCATATCTAGATTTTGTCCTCAATTTTGTTTTCATCCTTGTTGACACATTATATTCTGTTTGCACAGACTCCTTTCCCCTCCTTTGGTTTTATTCCTCATAACTGACCTAGAATATCACAGTTGATACTGCTTTCTCCTTTATTATACATACAAATATTGGCATTTCTCCAAACTTGTTACCAAATTTGCTTTTCTAGACACAAACTCCATATGTCCAAAAGAGAAACTTTAATTTGTCATCCCCACTATTTAATCCTCTCAACCATCTGTATGATACAACTATCTGCTTTATTGTCAAAGACAGATGCTGGAAGCCAATGTCAATTACCTTCTCATTCTCAGCCCTGCTGTATCAGCAATCCTGCTTATTCCATACAAAATAAATATGGACCCATTTTCTCTTCTATAATTTCACCACTATCATTTGAACCCTACTTACCACCGTTTATCTCCTGAATAACTACAGCAGCTTTCTGAGGTCAGGTTCACCACTTTTTGTTCATTCTAACTCAATTTACACTCAGCAGGAAAAGTGACCCTATCACAATGTTAACCACATCATTTTCGTTGTCCAGGATCTGCAGTGAATTTGTCCCCCACGAACAGTGAGGTTGAAACCTCATTCCAAAGTCTGTCAATCTGTTTGTAATATGACATCTTCATAGCACCACTCTCATTCTTTTTCTAGGCTCCAGCTCTGTACCTCTCTCTTAAAACAACAACAGTAGCAACAACAACAAAACAACAACAGCAACAACAAAACAAAACCTTGGCCCTTTCTTTTAGTATATTTGAAAATCTTTTTTACTTCTCACTGGAAATCCCAATGTTCCACATTTTCCAGATACTTCTGTTTCAAGGTCCCTGATGGAGTGGCACTCTTTTTAGAAAGATTCTCTGGTCACACACTGTTATTCTTGTCTTCAGACAACTGCTTTTTTTCCCCCTCACAACACTTTTCATAACTCTATCTTCCCTCCTTGCTCTAATGATGAACCCAATTGTAAGGGGAGTTATATTAATAGAAATTAGATTTAGTGAATACCTAGGGGCTTTTGATACAGTTTCTTAATACGGGGCATGAAGATCAACTTGGCTGTGGGCACTTGGCTTAGCAGCATATGGACTAAAAACAAGGTTTACTTCCTGGCTTTGTTTTCAGTTGCTAATAATCTTAGGAAGTAGTCAGAGTTCAGATTAGACTGAAGCCAGGTGAATTAATAAGGAGAGACCCTATTTAAGGATGAAGTGGGTGGAGCCCGAGAGTTCCCATGCTAGAGAGTTCCCACACTAGAGATGGTGAGATGCGAGGCAGCTTGTATCATCTGATGGAGAAAATGCTGGTGGACTGAAAAGCTGATCTCAAACAGAGCTGAAAACTGATGGCCAGCTCTCTCTGAGGCTGAAAGATGCTGGTGAGCAGAAAAGGACTCAACAAAGCAGCAAAGGACAAGGACTACACCCTGTGGCTCCAATTTTGCCTAGAGGGATTCAACTAGTGGCCTGAATGGAACTGTGGCCAGCTCCAAAGACTGAGGGAGAGTGGGCGAGTGACTAATACAAATTGAATAAGTTGGCTTATGGACAGCTGAGGCCTTCCAGAGAGAAGAAATCCTCAAGTCTCATTTAAAGTGAAGCTGCCACAGCCAATTTATCTGAAAGGACCAACGTCTGAGATATTCCTGGAGAAAGAGTGTTGAGTAAGTGCCTTAAAGGATCTACTCCTGAGGTGTTCCTGAGGATTGAGGGCCTGCCCCAGAGACTGTATCCTTCTAAAAGGTTAGGATTTGTTGTTAGGTAATAGTTGTTATAGTTATTAATAGGTTTAATTGTTAGGTAACAGGAGTTATAGTCACTCTTAGGGCTAGTAGTTAGGTAATTGTTTATAGTTGTTATAAGTGCATATAGTTATTAATAAATATATTGGATAATTAAAAAAGATTCATCTTCACCAGGGGTGCAGAAGATGTCTTACATAGAGCACTATTTTGTCTTCAGTGAGCAGCATGTGTCAGGTGCTTAATAACTGTTGAATGAACAGCCATGTTATCTTTTGAGTTCATTGGGGAAGGGGTGCACAAAATCATGTGCACCATTGTACTGACAAAAAGGAGAACAAAAGTGAATTGATTCTCATAGAGATAAATGAATAGAAGATAGAATAAACATATGGGTTATACAGGAAAAATAGTCCCATTTGTTATTCAATGTATCTTTTGGTACAAAGACATCCAACATTGTGGTTTAAGATACCATGGTTTAAGATACTTCGAAGAATAAAAACACAACTGTGCTCTTCTACTTCAACGTTTTTATAATTTACTTCTCCACATTTATCTAATCAGTTGTATGATAATTTGCTTGAAATATTTGGGCAATCATTTTTATAATTCAGTAATTACATTTAGTGGTAATTTCTTTCCTTGGCTTGGGTACCTTCTTTTGTGTTGGCAGTTTCATCTTATACTTATCAGAGGTAATAGAAAAATTTCCCAGTTAATCAAGAACACTCTGAAATTCAGAAGTTTTCACATTCTATTTAGACTATTGACTCAGCAACCAGTGGGCTGTAAAATTCAAGTGGTTTCATTTCATGTAAGAGCTATGAATCCTGCTATGTTCTCTTATGCCTTCATGTGATCCTTGGTGTCTACCATTATGACTGTGACTAGGGATCAAGGAACATGAAAGACAGTTATTGCTACACTTCTTCTGCAAAAATAACTGTTTCACCTCTTGCTCGTACATGCTCAGAAACTTCTCTTGTGGTTGTGAGTTGTTTAGTAGTAAGTGCTACATCTAACCCCACATTTGTACAGAGTCCACTATGCCCTGAGTCCTTCCATTGTTCCCAGCCAATGGCTGCAAGGATGTAGAGAGAGTCCAAGTGTGTGAGATGTATGGCTTTTATGACAGCTTTGAATGAAGACTCCTGACAGAGGCTTTTTAGATCTACTCAAGGGTTTTCCTATCAAGCCTTTGAGCTTACTCTCTTTAAGGATGGTCAGGCCTTTATCACAGTTCAAAGGTTCTCCCACTTCCTCTGGCTCTCACCTCAGATGTTTTCTCAAGTGAATCTCTCATATCTTTACTCTCAGTCACAGTTCAATGGCATATGCTTCTTAGAAGATCTGGGCTAGTACTGAACAGGTCACATTCTAAACATGTGATCAAATCCATTATAAATTGCTAGATTCTTTCTGGAAGTGGTTGAATGTCTTTTGCTTCCACCAAAAATGAAGAATGTAAGGTGCGTTGCATTTCACCGACTTGGAGTTATTGTGCTTTTCTTAATTCCAGTGAATGTTTAGAAGTGGAATCTCACCATAGGCTAGACTTTGCAGTGTTAGATGATAAAGTGAGGTGGAAGTTCTTGGAATCTCTTTGAATTTTGTGGTACACTTACCATGAGTGTCTCTGAAATGCTTTTCTGCCAGGCAACAAAAAATAGGAGGGTAAATGATAGTGAAGTTCAGAAAAGCAGGAAACAAGGCAAACATAGGAAAAAAATAATCTTCAAGTTAGTTATCTAATTCCAGTCCTTCAATCGCCTTTTACTTTTCTGTTGTTGTTTTGGGGAATATTGCCATAGTTCTAGAGATTCATGCTTCACTGATAATGAGTGAAGTATAAAGGTAAAAAAGTAATGTGTATTTTAATACAGCAAATATTGTGATAGGATCACTGAAGCTGTACATCTTGTTCACGATAAGATGACACTCAGACACAAAGACACACAAACGCGTGCACACACACACACACACACACACACACACACACACACACAGAGAGAGAGAGAGAGAGAGAGAGAGAGAGAGAGAGAGAGAGAGAGAAAGAGAAACTGGCTCCTGGGGTTTCAAAAACCTATCAGAATGTAAACCTTTCTGTGTGTTTTAGTTCATATAAAATGAGAACAATCAGTTACTGTTTTATGATTTATTTATTGATGTTCTTTGGGAATGTCAAATGTACATACAATGAATTAGATGCTGAGATTGGACTTTCAGAAATAACATCAGCAGCCTGGCATAATGATTTCTACCTGTTCCACCAGCACTCGAGCATTGGTGGTCAGAGACAAGCCAATCACATGGACTCACAATCGAGTCAGTCTTGTGGAAATAGCGATTCATTTCTAGGTTTTAGGTTCAAAGGGAGATCATCCTCCCTCCAAAAAATAAAGTATCTGAAGAAGTGATTGCTAAAGAGATCCTGTTATCGACCTCTGGTCTCCACATACAGTATTACAGGCATACCCTATACCCTTTATAGGCATACCCTCCAATACATACATACCACTCCCACTCCCACACACTCAAAGAAATATATGTTCTAAATGTATATCTTGGTTTTGCTACTAATGGGCTCATGATGCATGGCCAAAGAACTGTATATCTCTGGGCCTCAGATCCACCACATCAAAAATGTAAATCAGTTATTTATCATACTGTTTATTTGACAGTTGAGTAATATTTAATTCAAGGCACCTAAAGCTTTTTGTTGTCAGTGTTTGTCATTAGATAAGAGAGAATGTAAACTTTTATAGAAAATTGGTAAAAATAAATAAATAAAAAGGAACAGCTACACTGAGTTATTAATGTAAGAGTTTCATGGTTCATTTGTAGCAAAATGAAAGCCAGCACAGGGAAATACCAGCACATTTTAGAAATGTCAGGTTTTTTGTTTTCTTCCGTCAAAACAAATGAAACATGGATGGATGCAACTGGCCCCAGTGAGTTTCTTGGGACGCTTTCATATGTAAATGCATGAGAATTTCTGTCCACATGCTAACTTGACATGGTTCAGTTTTAGACACCGTCTTGCTGATTACCACACAACCCAACTGCCACATAAATTATCTTTATAAATGAAACTTTACATACATATGCAGCACTGAGCATGGAGCAATAAATTGGTCACGACTCCCTGTCTCCAATGGCGCCAGTTCATCACTTCCTTCAGCATGTTAGGACTAAGGGCATGTTGGGGAACGCCCTTGACTAATCTCCTATCATGATGCACCTCATATTTCAGTACACACTGGCACACGGTGGCCTTTGGAAGGAAGAAAAGTTTAGTTGCCTGGACTGTCAGTGCTGCTTTCCTGCCTACAGCAAACCTAAAAAAAATATAATAATAGTTGGGAGAAATGTTAAGCAATCAAAGCTTTTATAAAGCATGCCATGATTAATTGCTAGCTTCACTTATGAGCTAGTTGTGTAGACTGCTTCCTGGGATTCTCATCTTATTAGATAAGATGATTCATGTGCCTTTTCTTGGCACAACTTCTGCTTCTTTGCAGATATCCTCATCAATATTGTAGGCAGTTATGGGGTACTGCCCACTAACACAGTGCTAAAAAATATCCTTTCATGAAACGTCTCTGGTCTTGGGTACCCTGTACAGTAGCCACATGTTGCTGCCACTCAAACCCACTCTATTTAATGATGGGACCAGGATAATCTGAATCCTGAGCTTTAGTTTTTCTTTTTAAACTAAAAATTGAAGCGTGAATTTCAGAGCATCCTTGCCCGTGTCCTTCTTGTGATGCTGATGTGTTAACTCTGAAGCTTCTATATCTTGCAGTGAATTCCTTGACTTTCCTTCCTGCCTGGGATTGGCTATTTTAAGTCTGATTCTCAGTTTCTCCCTCTTTCCAGTGTCACACTCTTCAAACTTTCTTACTTTCTTGACATAATCCCATTGCATGCTATCTGAAAAAGATTTTGTTTTCTTTACACAAAGAAGAGACATAGCCGGAGTACTGTGTCCCTTTCTCTTGTCTTGGAAAGGATATGACACTGGGAGCTGTCACAGGCAAGTTATGACCATGAGACTCCACAAGCTTACAAATTAGAATGCTGGCCTTGCTACCTTGCCATAGCTGGGGTTCTGAGCCACTGCCAACAGCCGGCTGTTTCTGAGCTGAGGTCTTGTGGGATAAATATGACCCCACTTACTGAAGCCATTCTGCAAGAGAGTTTTCTTTCCTTGCAGCTGCAGACTTACTGATACAATTACTGCTGGATGCAGACATCGAAGTCAGCTTTACATTTGGACCCCAAATGGCCTGTTCAATTGACAGGGGATCTTTCATCTAAGAATAAGATCTAAAGAGTAGTGAAACAATAAAATGTGTTTTATTTTAAACATTCTTTATAGGAACCTCCACGATAGCTGATACTGCTGATGCTAAGGCAAACTTCATTATCTGCAATGATGATGAAAACTTGTTAAAATTCCAGCTCTTTAGACAGACATTAAAGGTCTTCTTCACTATGGGGGTGGTCTATTTATAATTTCTTAGGAAACCAATATGAATTCATGCCTATGTGTTTTTCCTTTTATGTTTTTAAATTGTGTGTGTGTATACACATATACATTTATGCACATGTGGAAGTAAGAGGAAAATCTACAGCAGACAGTTCTCTCCTTTTACCATGTGGGTCCCAGGAATTGAGATTGACTCGGGCCATCAAGCTAGGCAACAAGTGCCTATAGCTGCTGAGCCCTTTAGTTGGTCTCTGTGCTTATTTTTTTTGTAATTTTTTTCAAAGACATATTTTCATGTTTACTTGACTTTCATTTCTCCTGTTTAAACCACTCATGTCCTTATGATATATATGGTATATAATATATATTATATGTAATATATATTTTATTAAAAATATATGTGTATACCATATACACAACGGGAGTAGAAATGTCTATCTGTTAGAAAAAACCATGTATAACATATAAAATATTCAGAATTATCAATATAAAAACTTTGAAAACCAAATAGAAAATTGAAAGAAAAGGTTTAGGAGATTGCTCAGTCACTGACAGTGCTTGGCAAGCAAGTACAAGTACCTGGGTTTGGATCCTTAGCACATATGTAAAAATCAAAGTGTGGTGGTCTGTGTTTATAATCCAGCAATGAGGAGGGAGAGATAGGATCCCTGAGCTTGCTGGTCAACAAGTGTAGCCAAATTAGTGATCTTCAGGTTCAGTAGAAAATCTGTTTCAAAAAGTAAAGTTGAAGGTTACTGAAGAAGAAATGTGACATCAACCTCAGTCCTCTACACACATGCAGATGTATACAAACATATATATACTACAAATAAAGACATGAGAAGAAAATAATTGGATTAGATATTTTATGAATAAACTCAGATGAGTAAGACTTTAAAAAGTCACCACCTTTTCTGGTGTTAAAGATATAATGGAAAATAATAAATTTAATTTTTAAGAATATTCATCACTTCTTATATTTTATCCATCCTGATATTTGTTATCACACATAAAAATAATAAGGAGCTCTTCCACTAGTATATATGCATGCATCAGTGATTTTTTCTGATTTAAATACAATTTAAAGTATAAGTTTCTATCTATTAATTTTTTTCAAAAAATTTTTGTTTTGTAAATTTCACATCATGCACCCTATTGCCTTCCATCTCCCGCCTCCCAATAGACCAACCCTCCACCCTTGCAATCTGTCCCAGCATAAAAATAACAGCTTATTGTGGAAGCTGCAATGTATCTCAGTATGTCCCACAGTATTCCTCTTTGTTCACACATTCTGCTTGCAAATGTTCATTATAATGACTCTTTGGTCTGTTATGAAGCCCCTGGTTTCTGCTACTCCATCAATACTGGAACCTCACTAGAACTCCGCTCAGATATCTGGTAACTGTCCTGTGTCATGGAGATCCTGCAGTCCTGGGTTGTGGAACTGACCTCTTCTTGAACTCCACCAGTTCATCCATGGGGTAGATGTTGGGGTGGGCCAGATCAAAGCCCTGGATCTTGACCTGCAGTCCTCATTTGCCTGGCCAGTTCTACTATAGAAAGGTGCAGGGCCTACTCTCCTGAGTGCTGCAGCATGTGAGGGACAGGGACAGCTCTCCTGCTCTTCTGATCTCATCTGCTCCAGATTTCCTGTTGGCCAATGGTGGTGAGGGCAAAAGGGAGAGGAGGGCATTTTTCTCTAGCCAACACCACCACATAGCAGACTGATGGCAGGGTTGGCTCTCCCACACTTACTCCCTCTGGGCTAGCTCACCCACAACCACCACATCCAGGGCCAGGTAGAGGTCTTCTAGCTTCTGGTTTGCTTCCTGTCCTGGGAGCCTATCTGGTGCTTGCCTGGTACTGGTCTGGTAGTCATTTCAGGCTACCCCATGGCACCAAAGTGGTGTTGGCATCCAGCTTGCTTTTTTTCTTTCCAGGAATGTTAGGCTACTATTCATTCAGATGTTCATAGGTCAGAACACTGAATGCAGATATAGCCTCTCTCCTCTCTGCCATCTACTGATGCACATGTGACATAGCAGCCACATCTACAATGCCTCTAGGGGCAGACCCATCTATCAATTTATTACAAACTTACACTAAGATTACACTGGTGTGGCTCGGTAAGGAAGGTCTCTGGCATACACTGAGTTGGGAGTGGTGTTCTTGTAAACAGCGAGTTAAGACATTCTTCAGTGTTTGTGGCACCTGATCAATTTTAAGGAATATTGTCATAAAAATAATGGAAATGGGATGAAAGTTCACTTTAAAAAGTAAGGTTGAGCTATGGAAAAATTTCCTACTCATTGAGCATAGGAAAACTGAACAACATGAGAAGCCATAAATGCATTCAACAAGAGCTCTAGAAAAGGGAAGGAGTGGAGGAGAATGTTTAAAGCACTCATTGATGAAAGAAAGAGAAAGAGAAGAAAAGAAGAAAGAAAGAGACAAAGCAGAATTTTCTAACATCAAAGCAAAGAAGACGCTAAGGACAATGGTAAAATTTGTTTGAATATCTCTTATGAGCGTCTGTTAAAGATTAAGCATTTTTGCCTAAGCTATACTGATAAGATATGGTTTAAGTCAGGCATGGCTTCATAACTTTCAGGGTTATAACCAGTAGTAAGTAGTAGCTGCTATTTACTGGGTATGTGGGTTATTGATTCTTAGCTGAGCATCCTGAAGTTCTCATTTTATCCTCTCCACATTCCTGATGAGTAGAGAAATAGGGTTCAAGATCACTACTTAAGTGAGAAAGTGAAACTTCAAAAGTTGACTAATGTAAGGCCTAGATTGATGGATCTCTGTGAGTTGGAGGCCAGCCTAAGACTAGAGTTCAAGGATAAGCAGGGCTATATAGAGGACCCTGTCTCAAAAACAAAACAAAACAAACAAGCAAACAAAAAGAATAACCTTCCAAAGTAACAGCTTCTGAAGGATGGTGCCTGAATTTGAATTTGATTCTGTTTACAGATGCCATGTTTTAAGTCTCTTTTTGGTAATGTGTCATATTTACATAAGTGTACTGCTATGGCTTAGACATAAAGTGTCCCTGGGCTGCAAAGACCCATAGGCTAAAGCTTTGGTTGCCAGCAGATAGGTTTTCAAGGGATTATTGGATCAGGGTGGGCCTAACACCATCAGTGGAGTCATCTAATGAGGAATACACAGGTGAATGGACAATTAGGAAGTTGAGCTTGGTGGGAGGAAGTGTGTTTCTTGGAGGCATGGTTTCTCATACCTACTCATTGTATTCTCTCTATCTCTTTGTCTCTCTGTCTTTCTGTCTCCATCTCTCTGTGTCTCTCACTCTCTCTTCTTCCTGGCTGTCCTGAAATAATATTTCTTCTGCTATGCCCTCCTCACCACCCACAGATGCAAAAGCAATAGTGGCAACCTCTGTAAACTGTGAACCAAAAGTAAATCCTTCTTTCCTTATTTGTTTTCTCAGGCATTTTATTACAACAATAAAGCAGTGACTAACAGACCTTAGTACAACTAAGTTAATACTAAAGTACATAGTTATGTGGGAAGCTTTTTCTGTAGCAAAACCAGTTACGTTGACTGTCAGCTCTGTGTTCTGGCGAAGCCAAGCTATTTTATATTCAAGCCCCGGGGTTTCTCATGAACTGTGGATTGTGATCTTAACTGGAAGTATTACCATGAAAGATTAATCTTGCAAAATATGTATCAACATTTGACAAATGAACAAAAATAGTCATCTTCAAAAATGTCAACCCAGCAAGCATTATTTGTGTAAAAATTTTGGAAAGACTGGAGGAGGGAGTAAGGAGAGGAATGTAATTGAGATGTAACTTGAAGAAATAAAAAATAAATTATAAAATTTTTTTTGGAAAGAGGCATGATTGGTTATAAAGTATACTGACATGGCAATACATTCTAAAACATAAAAAATTCATTATGTATTTGTAGGATTTTTTATTATGGTTCGGTAAAATGTATGTCATACAATTTATACTTTAGTTAGTAATAGTTAATCAACACTTTATGGAAATCTCCCTGGTCTTTAACACTATAGGTTGTTGAGCTGATTTTTATTTTTCAGTTCTTTACAAATCTGAACACTTCATTTTTAAGGAGTCTGCTTGATTTTTATACAAACAGTTTACTTCAATTCCCCTGTC
>CAJQZJ010007061.1:0-15191 GCA_907164525.1 Lophiomys imhausi | reverse complement strand
AAAAAAAAAAAAAACCAAACAAACAAAACAAAACTTAGCTGGATGCACACACAAGAACAAGAACTACTATCTCATCTGCACCTTCAGATATACAATAAAATAATAAAATGGGTATGCACTTTCCACTTTAGAGATGAAGAAATGAAACCCTGAAGTTCAAAGGTCTACACAAAATTCACACAGCAAATAAAGTAAGTAGATTGAGACTAAAGCTCAAAATAAGTAAATACCTCTGAGGAGTTGGTTGGCCATAAGATTAGCTCAAATTGTTGAAATAGCTGTAGGTAATAAAGATAGCTTACCAGATGAATAAAAACACAAGAGATTTTATGAATTGAAGAAGCGATGGTACTATAGCCAAAACTGTGTCCAACCTTCAGTATATCAGGAATGTTTTCCTGTTGTCCAGTATATTTGGAGAACAAGACTGAGGCCATAAGAATTGACAGGAGTTTCTGTATCCACATGTGATGCAAAACACAAAGAACAGAAAATGCTGTATAAGCACCACAAATGTCCATTTGATTCAATTAGCATGCTTTCATGACTACTAAAAACTGACAGGACCAATGTGGGGAAGGTAGATCACTGGGCAACACTAAATCCCAGACTGCATATCCTTGTTACCTCAAGGTTCCAGAGCCAAGCATGGTTACATATATTTATAATCTTAGCACTAGGGAGGCTCAGGTTAGTTCAAAGTTTGAGTCCAGTCTGGGCTAAATAAATAATTTTTACTTCATAAGTAAAAAAAAATGGTTGCAACATTACTATTATCATTTCTCTTAAAATGCCAATATTTAAATATTGATCATAGGGCCCAATGTAGGTAAAAGAGTCCAAAATAATAAAAGTAAATGAATATACATACTGAGAAAGTGTTTTAAAGCTTAAAAACTGAACCTCAGTTTCTATGAGATACCAGTGAATAAAGATGTAACTTAACAAAGATGGTGAGAGAGAGAAACTCCTGTTACTAATGATTATAACTTGTATATTAATACAAGTAGTCTTAAGACAATGAAGACATTACTGCAGGTGGCAAAGAGATCCCATGGGAATAATCCTACTGGTCAACCAAAGGTGGAGAAACATGTTAAAACAAATAGCAAGCATTCAAAGCACAAGTCAAAATTCTTTTTTATGTTTATTTATTACTTCAAGTTACATCTCCATCACAGTCTCTTCCCTCCATCTCTCCTACCCACTCTCTACTCCTTCTTCCACCTATCCTACTCCTCTGGTGTAGAATACCCCTACATATCAGTCCCCCTCAGTTCAGCAGTCATATGAGGGCTAAGAGCTTCCTCTTGCACTGGGGGCCTACATGGTAGCTCCAAAGTCAAAATTCTTAAGGATGTTTTGAAGTAGTGATGTTGAAAGGCAAATTATAAGCCAAGTCCCAAATTAGTGAAATGAATTAAATCATATCATAGAAATAGGTTTGTGAATAACAATAAGGAAAGAAAAAAGACAGCAGATGAAAGCTTTCCAACGTCCAGAAGACTGCTGTGCAAATAAACACAATGGGCAAAGCAAACCTCATGAGGTGTCTCTTCCCTTTCCAGTGGAAAGGAGGTAGACCACATCTGCCAGAGAGAGGATAGAATGATGTCAATAGATAGTCAAGTTTTACTCAAGCCTGGCAAGAGGGAAAGATGGCCATGAGTACAGGCCATGCAGTGACTGGCCAGATCCACATGTACTTGGCAACCAGGGAGGAAGAGATGGTTCCTAATTCCTTGTGGTGTCTTCTTATTCTTTGATTTTTTTAGAAACATCCCATAAACACTTATATTACAAGCATGTGGGAGGACACTAGGAGCATTATATCTAGTTCTCTGATTCCCAGTCACCCAAAGTATTTTTTTTTTGTAAATGTATAAAAAGCTAGATAATCTTTATAACATCACATTTAAAGATGAACTAATCGTCCTCTCAATTATAAATTAGGAAACAAAGACATAACTAATTAGAGTCAAAGACACAGCTAGAGGTGAGTTTTCTGGGCTACTAGCCCAGAGCTTTTAGATTAAATTATACCATGTCACTGTAACAGCACACTGAACTTAGAGGGTATGATGAGGGTGAGAGAGGGATGGAATGTACTATGCCTCTCAATTCTGGGAAATCTTCCTCACAAATCCTACTAAACAATTGCCTTAGAAAGTTCTGCTTTTTCTCTAAGCTGTTGCACTTGGAAAGGCAAACAAAATGGACTAACTTCACTTTTCTATTATTTTCCATTCTTATCCTATAATAAGAAATCACTAATGAATGGATGGTGAATGTATACATAAAGAACGATTTAGAAATCTGAGCAATTCTGGACATCCAATTTTTCTGCTGTACCTAATGTAGTATTTCTGTTGTTGATGTTTTATTTGTTTTTTGAAGAATGGGTACTGAATAAAAATTGGTTTTCTTAATTATAAACTTACTTTCAGTGATAAATTAATTTGTAACTTAAAATTAAAAGCTTAAAATTTATTTGTGGAAAAAATATACTAATATATTAATTTTACGTTACAGGATTTTTTAAGACTTTTAGATTTCATAAATATTTAAGGCCCATATGGTGTATATGCAATATGTGTTTCTGAATCACCACTATCAGATTTAATACCTAAGCATAGCACATGCTGACATTTCTATAGTTTCAAGTACATACTGTGCCTGACTTTTTCCAACAAGGGCAGCTGTTGAAAAGTAATGATAAACTATCTGACATATTTTATGTTATACACCAATCAGGAAGAAATCAGACTTAAAGTTGATCTCTGAAAAGTCTTACTTCTTCTTACATAGGACTCACAGCATAGTCACACACAAGGTAGAAATTTATTTATATTTTTTAGTTAGTATACAAAATCATGGGGTTTATTTTGATATTTTCAAAGATATATCCCATCACAGTTTGCTCATATTTGCCCCCCACCGTTGTCCTATCTTTTTCCTCTTCCTCTGCCTCCTCTCCCTCCTGTATTTGCACCTCTTCTGACCTTTCCCCTCATTTTTATAATTTCCTTTCTTCTTTCATATTATCAATATCATTTTTTCAAATATAGATTTTTTTTTCATGAGAGGGAAAAGTTATATTTATTTTATTAATAAGTAGTAGATATAGCTGAGGCCAAATCCCTGCAAAGACCATGTGCTAAATTCAGGAGTACCCATCTTCATACAGGGGACCTGAGCAGGAGATGGCAACAGCAGTCTAGAGGCAGATAGAAATGGCTGCTCTTAGAAGTGGGTGCAATTACCTTGCCTCTACCTACTATGTTCTTCCCAGCATCACAGTAGCTCACATCACATCTGACTTCACAACATTCTGTACAACAATCACTACAGAAGTTACAGCTTCAAAACATTTTCTTTTTTTATGACATAGGCAAGAGATGGCACTCCTGAGAAACCCATGATTTACATCTAAGTGTCACAAGTGCTGGACAACTTCTAGCTTATCTTAGTACTTGAAACTGTGGAACATGGTGGTAGATTGCCTCTTGCTAATTGATTGTATAGAAAACATCCTTAGAACCTTTCTGAGAAGAAACAAGAGTACAAAACTGCCATGCTTTTATTAGTTCATTTCACTGCTGTGTCCTTAGGAAAGCTCATCCTTCAAAGTTCCAAATGGTGATCAATGGAATCTTTTTAAAGCCATTAAGAAAAACTAATTCTTATATCACAGTGCTAATTGTATATAGCTTGTTCACTATACTGTTTATGACAATGTAGAGTCATGTTTCTGGTCAGCTACATATGACTGTTTGAGTCTATGTATATGTGTTTTTCCTATGTTGTCTGATTACTGTGCCTAACACATCTGTCTCTTTTCTATTCTCCTGCAACTCCTTCCTCAAGGTTCTCTCTTTAAGAACAAGATAGCAATTGTTACCTAGTTATCTTAGAGTGTGTCACTTAGTTAGCAAGTCTTCCAAAAGATTAAATGCTTCAACTGTCTTTAGGTTACCCAGACTGTCAATGGAGCCCTGAACTATGCCATGTCCACATGACTTCTGCTAGCAAGACCTAGATCAAACTTCAGTGTTTATGCCTTTGTATCTTCTTACTCTGGACTTGGGGAGCAGGGGCTTCAGGAACATCATCTATAAGTTCCTTATCAAGACTGGTTTTTAGAGTTCCTTAAGAAACTGTACTTGGGGGGGCCAAGATGGTGGCGAACTGCACGGACACATTTTGAATGTGGGATAGAAGAGCCATAGAAAACACAGAGTTGTGGGACACTGTGCAAAAACCGGAAGGTCTGGCCTCTCTGGGAACACGCACAGCTCCCAAGGGACTGTTAAAAGTCCCAGAGCAAGGCTCCCCCCCATCTCTCACAGACATGGAAGCCACTAAATCCGGGATTCGGGAACTCCCATTTGGAGAGGTGCCTGGTAAGATCGATCCTAACACACAGCAGGCAGAATCAAAGGCCACATGGCGATCGCCCACTAGCCTACTGGGCTTCCCACACCTCAGGAAGACCTTATAACTACTTAGGAAATTTTTGCAGAACAGATGAAGCCTTAACAAGGAAGAAAAAGGGCGCTCAGCTGGTGATCCACAGCTGCTCGACCCGGAGTGGGAGGTGGGCAGGCAGAGCAGTTGGGGAGGGAAGCGGACGCAGGTGGGCGGGGCTGTTGCCCGGCGCACCCACGGCAAAGCAGCTAGGGAAGGAGGCCGGCTCTGAGGGCAAGAAGGGCCAAAGCTCTGCCCACCCACTGCGGAGCAGATAAGGAGGGAAGTGGCCAGGCCTGTGGCTGAGAAGCCTAGTGGGTAACCAGAAGCTAGGGGACCATAGCTGTATTCTGGTAAACACAGAATTTTAGGAGCGGAGCCGAGCCCTGTCAGCCTCCGTGACGACAAACAAAGCCCACAAAATCTGTGCCTGGGCAAACAGGTCCATACCATCAGAACCATTACAGGCTGATCACTCAGTGTGCAAAATAGAGAAGTCTGAACTGGGAGCAGTGAAGCAATCCCGGACCATTACGCACTACCTGGGAATAGGCTGCACCAGCTCACAATGATTCAGGCTATTAAAACGACAGTGACCTGAGATCACCCTGTAAGCAAGGACAGATAGCCAAGCAATTCGACTCCTTCACCAAAGCATCCCCTGTGGATCCAAACACAGAAAACGACAAGAACAGACAGCTAAACACACGGACATGGCCAAAGGTCCAAGAAAAAATAGAAATCAAGGAAATATGACTCCAAAAAAGCAGAATTATCTTAGCTCATCCAATTCGGATGACCTCACACCAACAGTAACAAATGAAAATGATGACAATTCTGCATTATGGAAAGTGATAGAGTCCCTTCAAGAAGAGCTTAAATCTATGAAGGTATTCAAAGAAGCCACAATTTTACAAGCCAAAACAATGAACAATACCATTAAAGAACTCCAAGCCAAGGTGACAGAGCTTGAACAGGAAAAAGACAAAGCAATGAAAGATTTTCAGACAAACACAAGTAAGCTGGAGAAGGAAATGTACAGAATGAACAATACCATATAATACATGAAAATAGAAATAGAAACAATAAAGAAAACACAGTCAGAGTTAAAAGAGGAAGTAGAGAACCAAGGGAAGAGAACAGGAATTACAGATGCAAGTATCAAAAATAGGATGCAAGAGATGGAAGACAGGATCTCAGGCATGGAAGATTCGATGGAAGAAATCAGTACAACATCCAAAGAAAATGAGAAGGCTAAAAAATCTCTCACCCACAACATCCAAGAAATCAAGTACTCAATGAAAAGACGGAACCTAAGAATCATAGGCATAAAGGAAAGAGAAGACTCCCGACTCCAAGGTCCAGGAAATATCTTCAACAAAGTCATAGAAGAAAACTTCCCAAACCTGAAAAAAGAGAGGCCAATAAAAATCCTAGAGACTTACAGAACACCGAATAGATTAGATCAGAAAAGAAACTCCTCTCGCCACATAATAATTGAAACACCAAATGTACAGAACAAAGAAAGGATATTAAAAGCTGTAAGAGAAAAAGGCCAAGTCACATACAATGGCAGACCCATCAGAATTACACCTGACTTCTCCTCAGAAACTTTAAAAGCTAGAAGGGCCTGGACAGATATCCTACAAGTCCTGAGAGATCATAGGTGCCCAGCCAGACTACTATACCCAGCAAAACTCTCTATCAAAATAGATGGAGAAAACAAGATATTCCATGACAAAATCAAATTTAAACAATATCTACCCACAAACCCAGCCCTAAGGAAAATCCTAGAAGGAAACTTCCATCCCAGAGAAGAAAACTTCACCCAAGAAAACAAAGGGAATAGAAAACCCCTCAGCAACTAAACCAAAAGGGGCACAGGACAATCACCTATATCAAACTAATGGGAAACAATAACCCCAGGTCACTAATATCCATCAACATCAATGGTCTCAAACCCAATAAAAAGACACAGATTTACAGAGTGGATCCGCAAGCAAGACCCGTCCCATTGCTGCATACAAGAAACACATCTCACTACCAGAGATAGTCACTACCTCAGAGTAAAGGGCTGGGAAAAGGTTTTCGAAGCAAATGGACCCAGGAAGCAAGCTGGAGTAGCCATCCTAATATCAAACAAAACAGACTTCCAACTGAAGTTAATGAAAAAAGACAAAGAACGGCATTATATACTCATTAAAGGGAATATTCCTCAGGAGGAAATCCCAATATTGAACATCTATGCCCCAAATACAAAGGCACCTACTTTTGTAAAAGAAACACTTCTAAAACTTAAATCGCACGTCGATCCCCACTCACAACAATGGACAGATCATCAAGACAGAAGACAAACAGAGAAATATTGAGTCTAACAGAGATCATGAAACAAATGGATCTAACAGACATCTACAGAACGTTTCACCCAAACACAAAGGAATACACCTTTTTCTCAGCATCCCACAGAACCTTCTCCAAAATCGACCACATAGTTGGACACAAAGATAGTCTCAATAGATACAAGAAAATTGAAATAACACCTTGTATCTTATCAGACCACCACGGAATAAAGCTGGTCTTCAACAGCAAAAGAATCAACAGAAAGCCTACACACACATGGAAATTGAACAGCTCCTTACTGGATGACCACTGGGTCAGGGAAGAAATAAAGAAGGAAATCAAAGACTTCTTAAAATCCAACGACAATGAAGACACAACATACCCAAACCTATGGGATACAATAAAAGCTGTGCTACGAGGAAAGTTCATAACACTAAGTGCATTCAAAAAGAAAATTGTGACAGCTCATATTAGTGAATTAACAGCTAAGCTGGATGAATTGGAAAAAAAAAAAAAAAGAAGCAAACACGCCCAAGAGGAGCAGAAGGCAGGAAATCATCAAACTTAGGGCTGAAAACAACAACTTAGAATCAAAAAGAAGTATACAAAGAATCAATGAAACAAAGAATTGGTTCTTTGAGAAAATCAACAAAATAGACATACCCCTAGCCAAATTAACTAAAAGGCAAAGAGAAAGAACCCAAATCAACAAAATCAGAAATGAAAAGGTAGAAATAACAACAGACATTGAGGAGATCCAGAAAATATTCGGGTCCTTCTTTAAAAATCTATACTCCACCAAATTTGAAAACCTAAGCGAAATGGGCAATTTCCTCGGTAAATTCCACCTACCAAAACTAAATCAAAATCATATTAACCGCTTAAACAGCCAAATAACCCCTAAGGAAATAGAAGCAGTCATTAGTAATCTCCCAACCAAAAAAAGCCCAGGGCCAGATGGCTTTAGCACGGAATTCTACCAGACTTTCAAAGAGGAGCTAACACCATT
Organism: Lophiomys imhausi; assembly: GCA_907164525.1. NCBI lineage: Eukaryota > Metazoa > Chordata > Mammalia > Rodentia > Muridae > Lophiomys > Lophiomys imhausi. Next base: position 7,375 of record CAJQZJ010007061.1, on the reverse strand, counting down.
ACACTTCAAACTCTTCCACCACATAGAAACAGAAAGAACACTGCCAAACTCATTCTATGAGGCCACTGTCATTCTGATCCCTAAACCACACAAAGACCCAACAAAGAAAGAGAACTTCAGACCAATCTCCCTCATGAACATAGATGCAAAGATACTTAATAAAATACAAGCAAACCGAATTAAAGAACACATAAAAAATATAATACATCATGATCAAGTAGGCTTCATCCCAGGAATGCAGGGATGGTTCAACATACGAAAGTCTATCAATGTAATTCACCATATAAACAAGATGAAAGAAAAAAACCACATGATAATCTCGCTAGATGCAGAAAAAGCATTTGACAAAATCCAACACCCCTTCATGCTAAAAGTTCTGGAGAGAACGGGCATACAAGGACCATACCTAGAAATAATAAAGGCAATATAGAGCAAGCCAGTGGCCAACATCAAATTAAATGGAGAGAAGCTTGAAGCATTTCCTCTAAACTCAGGGACAAGACAAGGATGTCCACTTTCACCATATCTCTTCAATATAGTACTTGAAGTTCTTGCTAGAGCAATAAGACAACTAAAGGATATCAAAGGGATAAACATTGGAAATGAAGAAGTCAAATTATCCCTATTCGCAGATGATATGTTAGTATACATAAGCGACCCCAAAAACTCCACCAAAGAACTCTTACAGCTGATAAACAACTTCAGCAAGGTGGCTGGATACAAAATTAACTCAAAAAAAATCAGAAGCCCTTCTTTATACAACAAACAAGCATACCGAAAAAGAAATAAGGGAAACAACCCCTTTCACAATAGCCACAAACAATATAAACTACCTGGGGGTAACTCTAACCAAGCAAGTAAAGGACCTATACAACAAGAACTTCAAGCCCCTGAAGAAAGAAATGGAAGAGGCATTTAGAAGATGGAAAGATCTCCGATGCTCATGGATAGGTAGGATCAACATAATAAAAATGGCTATCCTACCAAAAGCAATATATAGATTCAATGCAATTCCTATCAAAATACCAACACAATTCTTTATAGACCTGGAAAGAGCTATACTCAACTTCATATGGAACAACAAAAAGCCCAGAATAGCTAAATCAATCCTGTACAATAAAAAAGCATCTGGAGGTATAACCATCCCAGATTTCAAGCTGTACTACAGAGCAATAATAATAAAAACAGCATGGTACTGGTATAGAAACAGACCAGTGAATCAATGGAATCGAATTGAAGACCCAAACATGGACCCACACACCTATGGCCAACTAATCTTTGACAAAGAAGCCAAAACCACACAATGGAAGAAGGACAGCATCTTCAACAAATGGTGCTAGTCCAACTGGATGTCCACTTGTAAAAGAATGAAATTAGACCCATACCTATCACCTTGTACAAAACTTAATTCCAAGTCGATCAAAGACCTTAACATAAGGCTGGCCACACTAAAGATACTAGAAGAAAAAGTAGGAGAAACCCTCGAACTCATTGGCACAGGGGACAACTTCCTGAACAGAACACCAACAGCTCAGGACCTGAGATCAACAATCAATAAATGGGACCTCATGAAACTGAAAATCTTCTGTAAGGCAAAAGTCACTGTCATTCGAACAGAACGGCAAACAACAGACTGGGAGAAAATCTTCACCAACCCCACATCTGATAGAGGGCTATTATCTAAAATCTACAAAGAACTCAAGAAACTAAATACAAAGAAACCAAATAATCCAATCAAAAAATGGAGACGGAGGTAAATAGAGAATTCACAAAGGAGGAATCCCTAATGGCCGAGAGTCACCTGAAGAAATGCTCAACATCTTTAATCATCAGAGAAATGCAACTCAAGACGACCCTGAGATTCCATCTCACACCTGTCAGAATGGCTAAGATAAAGAGTTCAAATGACAGCACATGCTGGTGAGGGTGTGGAGAAAGGGGAACCCTACTCCATTGCTGGTGGGAGTGCAGACTTGTGCAACCACTATGGAGGTCTGTCTGGAGATATCTTAGAAACCTTGGAATAACTTTGCCTCAGGACCCAGCCATACCACTTCTGGGTATACACCCAAAGGATACCTCACGGAGACATAAGGAAGTCTCCTCATCTATGTTCATAGCAGCCTTATTTGTAATAGCTAGAAATTGGAAACAACCCAGATGTCCCTCAACTGAAGAATGGATTAAAATATTGTGGTACATCTATACAACTGAATATTACTCAGCTATCAGAAACAATGAAATCATGCAATTTGCAACCAAATGGATGGATCTAGAGAAGCTCATCCTGAGTGAGCTAACCCAGACTCAGAAGGATGCACATGGCATCTATTCACTTATAGTAGGATTTTAGCGATATCGTACAGGATATCTGTACTACAACCAACACACCAAAAGGAACATGGACATAATATTTTTTTCATTTCTTTTTATTTTTCCTTTCCCTTTTTTTTCTCTTTCTTTTTCCTCTCTTTTATTTTGTTGTTGTTCTTTGTTTTTGTTGGTTTGTGTGTCTGTTGGTCTTTTTTTTAGTTTTCCCCCCGTAGCAAGGAGACACCTTTCACTGGCAGTACTGCCTCGTAGGCCCCCAGTGTATGAAGAGACTCTCGGCCCTCATATGACTCCTGATCTGTGGTGAGAGACTGGTAGGCAGGGACACTCCACCCCAGAGAATCAAGACGGAAGGGTCAGGGGGTAGAGCATGGGAGGGTGGGGCTGGGAAGTGGGAAAAGAGGACAATATGTCAAGGATGTAACCTGTAGCAACAAACAAATAAATTTACTAATTAAAAAAAGCAGGTAACAACGTTAAAACACTGTAAATAAAATAAAGGACACAGCTGTTCAACCTGGTTTTATGAACCTACAAGTGTTGAAAAAACGTAGAGCTAAGGTAAAATACTCGAGAAATGTGGTGTTAACCCATGCCTTTAACTTCAGCAGAGACGGGAGGAGCACCAGAGAATTAGTGGACTTATAAATTCTAGAGTTACACGGAAAAGGGTGGTGAGCGTACACACCCTTAATCCCATCATTCAAGAAGAGTACACACTTAATCCCAACACACTAGAGACAGAAACAGGCAGATCTCAGAGCTCAAGGTCAGCCTGTTACAAAACAAACTCTAAATAAAGAAAAACTTCGATCCAGGAGTGGTGGAACACATCTTTAATCCCCTCAGATGGGAACTACAGGTCTCGGATCCCAATAATTAGAATGCAGAGACACACACATAGGATTTGGAAGGGCCTAAGTTTAAAAGCTACTTACAAAAGGCCCACACAATACAAACAAATTGTCCTTCGAGATCTCAAATTATATACACTAAAGCTGGTTCAGCTCCAAAATAACAAAATAATTTCTTCTTTAAACCAGATTGAAAGATAACACTTTATATATTGTCAAAAACCAAATTTGCTTCAGGAGAAATATTACCTACCCCCTCCCAAAAGAAAAGAGGGTGATTGTCCCTGAGTGAGGATTAGGGCAGGGCTATGTTCTTATCTTTCCAGGAGAATAAAAGCATCCATTCAAGGAACCCAGGGACAACTGGACAACGGAAACCTCAGCAGAAATCAGAATCAGACACCAAAAGAAGACGAGTGACCCAGATGATTCAGCCTGACAGACTCCCTCAATAGCTGTCTCCATCAAAAGCCTACAACCACAACAACTCAATATCACTAAGACCGTTCAGCTCTACACAATGCCCCAGCCAGAACCTCAGTAAAGCCTGGAAGTTCAACTTCTGCCTACAAACTCCTTAGGACATCTAAACAGCTGAGAACAGAAGGACTGAACATAAAAGGATTGTATTAACATTTTTTAACCATTTTTCCATTTTGGTTTGGGCCCCAAACAGGTTTACTACGACCCAAATCAGCAGGAAGTCATTTTAAGAGAGTGACGTCCCATACCCAGAGGGTGGGGAGGGTGTTTCTCCGCCCCCCCCCTTTTTTTTATTTGAAGGACAACTGAAAACTCTGTTATTTAGGGGAAGAGATTACAAGTTGTTAAATGGTCCTGTTTAATGGGCTTTGGAGGTTAGAACCAGGGTATTCCTTCTTTCCCTTTTCTGCATCCTTCTTTATCTCCTATGTAGGAATGCATGGACTTGAGAAAAATTGAGACATAGACATAGCACAGGAAGGACCAAGAAGAAGGGTCAGAATATTGAATATGCCCTTATACCTTTGTATATTGATACAAAATTAGTAGTATATTTGGCTAAAATGGTATTGACCATTGTTTATTGTGCAAAAATAAGATTGTATTTGTCTACGTCGGTATTGATATTTGCATATTGATACAAAATTAAGATTATAGTTGGCCACAATGGTATTGACCCTTGTATATGGATGCAATATTAAGCTTGTTTTGGGCCACATAGGCATTGATCTTTGTATATTGATACAAAATTAAGAGTATATTTAGCCACATTTGAATAGATCTTTGTATATTGATACAAAACTAAAGGTAACACTTCCTAATGGTATCGTACCTAAAGATACTTACAAATGAAATGTGAAGCTCTGGCCTCTTGATACCAACCGTCTTAAACTGTTTAGGACAGTTAAGAAAAACAAACTCCTAGTCATGCAAGCATGTCACCTTGTTAGCTACTATCACAGTCTATCACAGATATTCTCTAAGCTACTCAGTAATCAAGTTGTTAAGAGACAAGCAACATTTGCTTATCTAAATACAAGTGATGGATAGGGCATCTTCAAAAACCCCAAGAGATCTGCAGAATATGGCATTCAAAGATGTGGTCTTAAATTAAGATTTTTTTTGATATCGTGACATATCAGCTCCTGACAGCACCCCCTATTCTACTCCAAGTAGAAGAAAAGCATCGAAGAACCTTAGGCTCTTTTGTTGGGTCCTACAGTTTCTTTCTACAATTTGCCTACCTCCCCTTATCTCTTTCCCAACTTCTTGTTTTCCTCTCATCCCTTGAACTTTACTTTCTGTTTACTGGCTTTCTAAGACTGCATTCTATACTTAAGATGTGCTATCCTACTCATCTTTTTATAATTAATTTAACGCCATTGATTCCCAAATGTATATTACTTATTTTGAGTGTTCCGTGGAAGGTAGAGTTGCACAGGCTTCTCTGCCTAATGATTGAGTTGTGCAGATCCCTCAAATTAACCATTGTCAGAAGTGAGTGCATTGTCACTCCCTGCCTTGGGAATTCATCATCTTAAATTCTAAATGGTAATTGCTGACTCACGAGTTTCAGTCGAAGTTGAAGTCATCCCATGTATTTCCTGTTTCATTCTGTTTATATAATCTCTTCTAGAGAACAATCTTTCACAACCTTTAGACTCTCAAATATTTTCGTATTTTTTCCATAATTTTAGCTGCATGAGAGCGTCATTTTTAAACAGCATTATTTTAATATAGTTCTTACAAGTCTTTTATTTTTCACTCTTATTGTCCTGTCGTTCATCTGGAGGATATTTCTAAAACACAAGTCTGACTATCCTTTTCTTATAATTAGGATGATATTTTCACTGTAAACTTACTACCAAGCTTCATAATATGACCCAAAGGATTATTGTGCTCTCTGGATTATAAAACAATGCCTTCTACCTCTAGGCTGATCATACATTTTGACTATCCATAATTTTTATTTAACCTTCAAGAGTAAGCTAAAAAAACCAATTTTTAAAAAAGGAGTATGTTCAAAGCCTAGATTTTACACATAAGCTTGGCTAATTGTCCCTTCTCTTACCTTTGTTGGAATATATTTTAGGGAGTCCTTCAAATATCATTTTTGATATATCATTTTTGACATTGTGGAATTGCTCCCGACCAGCTTAAATTAAATATTACTCTCAGAACTTATGGGTTTATGTTAATGCTGTTTCATTAAAAAACAACAGTGTTCAGCATTATACAGTGTATCAATAAGACGACATTTACATTAAATTTATGTGAGATCAAGGAGAATCTGAGTATGCTTTTTCTTTTGTTTTGTTTTTTTCTCAACCAAGTTGACTGAGGGGAATGAAACACACTACCTGTTTAAAAAAATGTCAGTTCACAATTTTTCCTTTATTCGGTTGCCTACTGTGTATTTTAGTTCATTTTAATATATATCAACATTGTTATATAGAAATAATGACTTTCTATATCACAAAAATTAAATCTTTACCTAAAAGAAAACAAAGCGACTTTTAGGTTAGACAAATTTGGGGAAAACAATGATAACAATATAAAGTAAAGCATTTTGCTCTGTATGTATAAGTGTTTAGTTCACAAGTATTTCTTAGAATGTTATAATTGGGCAGGATTTATATCTCAGGTTAAAGGTACACAAGCAAGAAAATTCCAGAGATTTGTAAAATGCAGATTTATTGGTAACACTATGTCCCACCAGGGAACCCACCATTATTTACAGAGTCAATTGGGCTGTGACAGGGATCTTTCTTTTTTATCTCTGTGATCGCTCAGACTCCATTTTCTGGCTTTTTCTCAGAGCTCTACAACCTGTAACTTAAACAGCCTATATCAGACATGCCAAAGTCTGCCCTTCCCATCAGGGGACTTGTGGAATTGACTTGCTGTCCCGGTGAGAAGATGAGCAAATTGGTTTGGGGCAAGAGGTCAACCCGCATTCATGGTGTGCTAATGTCTTTGCATATGAAAAAATTATAACCACCCTCCTGGATGTCCCCATCTGTATGTTTATCTTTCTGTCTGCTTGCTTGCTTCTTCTCTCTTTATTTAATGAGTGAAATAAATGTGAAACTCATTGAAAATATTGAAAATGAAATTTAACTAGGAATTTTCTCATGACACTACTTTCTGGTGGGCTTATTCCTTATTTCTTCTTCTGTAGTAGCCCAAAGAATCAATTTGATAGGCAGTTTTCTGGGAGAAATAAAGTTCTGAAACTCTCCATTTCAACAGGACTCTTGCCGGGCAGAGACACTAGTAACCTTCGTTTTTCAAAAATTTAATTCTATATCCAGTGATTGTTAACTTAATCAGAGTCGCCTACTGTTACTTAATTTTTAATGAGCATAGCACATGGGAGTTTCAAAACATTAACTCCCAGTATTTGTTCCAACTGTCTTTGTCATGCTGTATTGAGGAGATATTTTTGGTAAAATCAATTACAAGTCCATCCCAAGTTCCCTGTCATTCTGCTTCTTGAGCCAACATGTGCCATGTAAACATGATTAACAAAACAAGTCCCTGGAGCAAAAGGGGTCAATTGCTGCACCCTGACATTAAAACTTGGACTGTGCCCTGTCAAGTCCTTTAATTGAGTTAAGTGTTGCTTGAAAAGAATGAAAAAAGTAGAAATGAGAAACAGAGTACTCCATTATTTCCAAAATTGTTGATGCAGGTTTTTTTTTTTT
>CAJQZJ010006959.1:0-11855 GCA_907164525.1 Lophiomys imhausi | reverse complement strand
ATTTGCTTATCTAAATATAAGAGATAGATAGGGCATCTTCAAAAACCTCAAGAGATCTGCAGAATATGGCATTCAAAGATGTTTTCTTAACTTAAGATTTTTTGATATCGAGACATGTCAGCTCCTGACAGCACCCCCTATATTACTCCAAGTAGAAGATGAGCATCGAAGAATCTCCAGTGGGAGATGATTAAATTGGTGGTAAGCCATTCTCTTGGCAAGAAAAACCACTTGCTTCAACTGTAGACAGACTTCTGTCCAAAAAGGACAAAACTTGGAAGCAGGTAAGTCGACAGCCTAGCTCTGCCAAGACAGGGTAGGTAAGTCCTTCATAATTCCTGCTCTACAACCAATGTCTGTCAGAGAAATGGGGCCAAATGGCTGAAGATTGATGCTGTAATGTATGGAGAGAAAATGGGAACTGTCCAGGCAGCCACTGGTATGTCATTTTTTAGTTTTGGAAGCTGCAGGCCCTGCACTTCCTATATAATCAGATATATTTATCCCTCTCAGGTCTCTGAGGTGGTTGAAGAATAGATAGCTAGAGTCTCATAGTTAAATTTTGAGTTGTTTAGGAATCAAGAGGGTGTTCTGTTGGGAGCCGCTTTCGCCATTACAAGATGGCGCTGGCTTCCTGCCTCCTGGTTCTTCACGAAAAGCTTGGTCTTGAGCGCGCCTGCACAGGGCGTGTTTACTTACTACAATGCGCTTGCGCAGAACTACTTATATAACATGCTAATTAGGTTTTCTGTATGAGCTAATGAGGGCCTGGCGTTCCTCCCGAATAGTATATAAGCAGTGGATTTTTGGACCTCAGGGTCCCTCACCATTGTCAACTGAAGAGAGCTGAACAATAAACGCTGTCAGAAGAATCCTGAGTGTGGTGTGCTCCTTATCCGCGAGGACGCGCGCTACAAGTGGTGCCGAAACCCGGGAACGAAGCTGAACGTCTCGGAAGTTGGGCAGTCCGGAGGGACCCTGTTGGCTTGCAGACCAGGATTCAGAACTGACGGCAAAAAAGGTCTAGACGTTTCTCTGCAAGGTATGGTATCTCCTGACGGGCTTGGGTTTGTTTTACTCGCTCTTGCACTTCTTGGTTGGGCAGCTTTCGTTTTCATTTGCTGTGTCTGTCTGAACTGTCATAAAAGGGGAAAGGAGTGCACTTGCCTTCCGTGTTTAAGCCGCTTCTCACGGCAATGCAGGCGTTGCTTAGAGAGCGGGGATTGAAGATCCCGGAGAGAGTACTGTGTAATTTCCTTAAGGAGGTAGACAGAGTTGCCCCGTGGTATGCTTGCTCGGGATCCCTATCTAAGGGATCTTGGGGTAAGCTTGGAGCGGACTTAATTGAGGAAAAGGAAAGGGGGAAGTTAAGACCAGGGACATGGCCAATTTATAAAATGGTTCGAGCATGCATAGAGGATGATAGATGTCAGGAAATAGTAAGGGAGGGACAGAGAGCCATGGCAGACCATCAGGATAGCCTATCAGAAGCAGAGAAAGAAAAGGAAGCTAGCAAAGGAAAGTCAAAGAAAAAGAAAAAGGATGATCCGGTAAAAGGTGGATCACCATCCAAGACATTGTATTCTCTCCTAAATGAATTTAGGAAGTTGCAGGTTGATGATTCCTCCTCAGGGGAGGTATCTGGTGGAGAGGAACAGGAGGATACTGAGGAGGATAGCTCTTCCTCAGATAGTTCCCTAGATTCTGAAGAACAAGCAGAGCTGGAAGAGGAAGCAGCTCGCTGTGAAGCAGGGAAGTACAGGCCAGAACCGCCCTATGCCCCTGACCTTGTTCCCTCCGCCCCTCCCTTGGAGGAGGTTGTGAGAAGAAAAACAAAGTTACTAACAAAAACCAAAAAGAGGCAGAAAACTGAGGCAGCTACTTCCCTGATCCCTGCGAAGGAAAGGCAAAAGATTCAAAGAGCCTTTCCTGTATGGGAAGATGCCAATCAGGTCAGGCAATATGCGCCTCTGGATTTGAAACAGTTAAAAGGCGTGACTGAAGCAGTCCAGGCCTATGGAATGAATGGAGCTTTTACTCTGGCATTGATAGACAGACTCACATATCAGGCTATGACACCAGATGATTGGTATAACACCGTTAAGGCTTGTACGTCAACAGGATCATATTTAGAATGGAAAGCAATGTATCAAGAACTGTGTGCTGCGCAAGCAAGGCAGAACGTGGCAAATGGACGTCCACATTGGAATTTTGATATGCTCACAGGTCAAGGACAATATATAGCCAATCAGACTGTATTCCCGCCAGAGGTGTATGAACAGATTAATAAGGCAGCCGCCAAAGCATGGAGAAGTGTGCCAAATAAAGGACAGGTTACAGGCAATTTGACAAAGATTATTCAAGGTGGTAATGAGCCTTTTTCTGATTTTGTAGCTAGAATGCTGGAGGCAGCAGGGAGAATTTTTGGAGATCAGGATACAGCATTGCCACTTGTGGAGCAGCTTATTTATGAGCAGTGTACCAAAGAGTGCAGAAATGCAATTACCCCTTGGAAAGGGAAGGGGCTTAATGCCTGGATGAAAGCTGCAGAGAAATAGGTGGGCCGCTTACCAATGCAGGATTAGCAGCAGCTGTCATGGCAGCCCAAAAGACCTCTAGTGTCAGATGCTATAAGTGTGGGAAACTTGGGCATATTCAGAAGCACTGTAACTCCAGGGGAATGTCTGGCACAGGCCCATCTAGACAACAAGGAGTTTGCCCTAGGTGTAATAAAGGAAAACATTGGGCTAATGAATGTCGGTCAGTTAAAGACAGCAAGGGATGCCCATTGGATGAGATGCCAAAAAACGGCCAGTGGGGCCCCGTCCTCAGGGCCCTCAAATGTATGGGGCAGTGATGAACAGTCAGGAAGCCCAGGAAGGCCAGAGGCCCACTCATTATCACCACCAGAAAAGAACGTCAGAAGGGCCACGGCTGGCTCCGCAGGACTGGACCTCTGTGCCGCCACCAGAGCAGTATTAACGCCCTCTATGGGATGTCAACCTATTTTGTCAGATTTCTGTGGCCCGTTGCCGGTTAATACCGTTGGGCTAGTGCTAGGCAGAGCTTCTACAACTTTAAAAGGGCTCATTGTCTATCTAGGAGTAATAGATCAGGATTATGAAGGGCAAATAAAGATCTTGTGCTCTTCGCCAAAAGGGATTAGTTCCGTCAGCCCTGGTGACTGCATTGCACAATTGTTGCTTTTGCCTAGTTTGCACTCTCACTTCCCTAGTACAGAGCAGGCATGAGGAGCGCGAGGCTATGGGTTATCCGGAGGCCAGCACATGTTCCTCTCCTTGGACTTGGACAAGAGACCTACTTTAACACTTAAAATTCAAGGAAAATTGTTTAGTGGACTTTTAGATACTGGAGCTGATACTACTATTATATCTACCAAATGGTGGCCAAAATCTTGGCCTGTTAATCGCTCCTCACAGACCTTACAGGGTCTTGGATATGAGTCCACCCCAGACATTAGTGCCAAGGAGCTGTCATGGGAAGATTCTAAAGGAAGAAAAGGAAAAATTACTCCTTATGTACTAGCTCTTCCCGTTAATCTATGGGGAAGGGATGTTCTTTCTGCAATGGATTTTGTCTTAACAAATGAATACTCTCCTCAATGTAAACAGATGATGAAGGAAATGGGATATGTTCCTGGCAAAGGATTAGGAAGGGCATTGCAAGGTAGAACTAGTCCTGTTCCAGTCTCTGAAAAGCAGGACCAAGGGGGACTTGGTTTTTCCTAGGGGCCATTGAGGATGTCTTGCCTATACCTTGGTTGTCAGAGGAACCGGTGTGGGTTCCCCAATGGCCATTGACCTCTGAAAAACTGGAAGCCGCAAAGTCCCTAGTTCAGGAACAATTACAATTAGGACATCTAGAGCATTCACAGTCTCCTTGGAATACACCTATTTTTGTGATTAAAAAGAAGTCAGGCAAATAGAGGCTGTTACATGACCTCAGAGCTATAAATGATCAAATGCAATTAATTGGACCTATTCAGAGAGGGTTGCCCTTGCTAACAGCTTTGCCCAAATATTGGCACATTATTATAGTAGATATTAAGGACTGTTTCTTCTCTATTCATTTACATAAGAAAGATATAGTTAGATTTGCTTTCACTCTCCCTAGTACAAATCATGAGGGACCTGATTTAAGATATCAGTGGAAGGTTCTGCCGCAGGGCATGGCCAACAGCCCTACTATGTGCCAAATTTTTGTGTCCTCTGCTGTAGAGCCTGTTAGAACTCAATTTCCCAAGATTAGGATTTGTCACTATATGGATGATATACTTTTATGTTCTCCTAATGAAGATACTTTACAGCAGGCTTATTCTGTGCTCGCTGAAGCTCTGCAGCTTAAGGGTTTACACATTGCTCCTGAGAAGGTACAAGAGGGAGCGGTGGGAAAATTTTTAGGAGCTATTATATATCCTGAATGCATCTCACCTCAGAAAATTACTATTAGAAGGGATGCTTTGAAAACCTTAAATGATTTCCAAAAGCTGCTGGGGGATATTAATTGGGTTAGGTCTTATCTGAAATTGTCCACTGGTGAACTACCACCTTTGTTCAAGATTTTGGAAGGAGATTCCAGTATAACATCCCCGAGACATCTTACCCCTGAAGCTGAGGCTGTTCTCCATAAAGTAGAGAAAGCCATACAAAGTGCACAGTTGCAGAGACTTGATCCCACAGTTCCTTTTCATCTATGTATTGTACCATCCCCCCAACAGCCGACTGCAGTTTTATGGCAGGATGGACCATTGTTATGGATACATCCGCACAGTTCTCCAGGGAAAGTCCTGGGCCATTATCCGATGGCAGTAGCTGACATGGCACTTAAAGGGTTACAGTTATCTATTACTCATTTTGGTCATTATCCCGATACTATTATTTGCCCATATACTACACATCAACTTCAAGTGCTGTATGTTACCCTGGACTCTTGGGCAATCCTGCGGTGTACATACCCAGGTAACATAGATAATCATTATCCTAAACATCCTTTATTACAGTTCACACTCACTAATGCTTTTATTTTTCCTAAAATCACAAGTTCTGAGCCTATACCAGGAGCCCTTGATATCTTTACAGATGGCTCGAAAACAGGATTGGGAAGTTATGTGGTTGATAACCAACCGACCCAAATACAATTTAATTTTACATCACATCAAATGGTTGAATGTGCCATTGTTGCTGTAGTTTTGGAAAAATTCCCTATGCCCATTAACATTATCTCTGATTCTCATTATGTAGTAGAAGCAGTTAGACAATTAAAAGTGGCTGATTTTATTCATCCCAAAAGTGCTGTAGCCACCTTGTTTCGCAAGATCCAAATGCTTATTCGCAATAGAACACAGTCATTTTTTATTCAACATATGAGAGCTCACTCACTTCTCCCTGGACCTATGTCCTCTGCTAACGCCCTTGCTGATAAGGCAACAAAAGAATGCTTTTGGGTAAGTACACCTATACAGAGTGCTCTTGAGTTTCATAACTTATATCATGTTAATGCTAATACCTTAAGACGTAAATTTAAAATCACAACGATCTATTGTGTTGCAATGCACATCTTGTGCTGAATTCAGACCCTCACCTCATGTGGGAGTTAATCCCAGGGGGCTACTACCCCTGCATGTCTGACAGATGGATGTTACCCATTATCCTGTCTTTGGTAAAGTCAAGTACATACATGTGTCTGTGGATACTTGTTCAGGAATCATACATGCAACTCCACTTTCGGGAGAAAAGGTATCCCATGTTATTACTCACTGCCTGGAAGCATGGGCTGCTTGGGGCAAACCCATGCAGCTCAAAACTGATAATGGCCCAGCTTATACTTCCCAGGCATTTCGCCAGTTTTGTCACAAACTTGGTGTTCGTCATGTCACTGGATTGCCCTATAACCCGCAAGCTCAAGGCATTGTGGAACGTGCTCACAGCACATTAAAAGCCTATTTACAAAAACAAAAAGGGGGAATAGGCCCCATTATGGGACCTAAAGTCTCCATTTCTTTAGCACTTTTTACTCTAAATTTTTTAAATTTGGATGATAATGGACATTCTGCAGTGGACAAACATGTCTCGTCTGTGGCAATTCAGAAGGTATATGTCAAATGGAAAGATGTCCTCTCTAACCATTGGAAGGGCCCGGATCCAGTGTTAATAAGATCCAGGGGAGCTGTTTGTATTTTTCCACAGGATCAGGAAAACCCTATCTGGGTCCCGGCAAGGCTGACCAGGGTCATTAAGAATGGAGATGCTGACGGAGCCAAGGAAAGCCATGCAGCTATGGGCGGTGACGGTACTGTTGGTGATGATGATGCCATCCCCGGTTCTGGGAGAAGACAGATGGGGGATCCTGTCGATGTTTCCAGTGCCCCTACCAGTGACACATGATGCACAAGTGTTCCCGCGCTTCTTTGCTAATAATGGTTCTTTAAATGTGCCTTTTCTGCCGTTTGATCCTCAAACTAGCCCCATAGAAGGAGAATGTAATATTACCCTAAAAGGAACTTTGTGCTTTGTTCGAGTTGCCAACATTTCTCAGAAAGTAGACTGTATCCAGCTGTATAACCAAACGGGTGCGTGGTTTGACAAGCCAAGACATGGACAGAATTCAACAAATGCAACATTTTTATCTGGGGTATGGCCGGCAACGCAAGCATATAGGAATAGGACCATCGATGGGCCTCAGCCAAGATGGGCTCCCAGGTGTAGGGGGAACAGAAATGAAGAGTTACCACCATGGACTGGCTGTCAGGCATCGGACTATACTTGGGCAGTCCCTGAGTTGTTCTCCTTTTCCCCAAAAATGGGAGCATCTTATAATTATACTTATCCTGGACTGAGTTATACATATCAGAGTCCTACGATGGCTACTAACGTTAACCCTTTTGACTTGTGGTTGTTGTGTGGGCGTAATGGTAGTTGCGCTGACTTAGCCCCTATGGCTATGCTTGCAGGAGGCTGTGTAGGGAATACAAATTTTAGTTAAAATGATTCTGCTAGTTTTAAAGCCTCAGTGAAGTGGACCGGGGGTAAGCGCAATATTACTTTTAAGCCCACTCCTGTCTATGTTTGGCCACCCTTTGTGTGACTCGTGTCCAGTACATCGGAGGAGTCTGAGGTATTGAGGTGTACCAACAGTACTTGTAATTATACTTTATGTTGGAATGCCACCAGTCATCCTATTGCTGTAGTTATGAGAATGCCCCGATTTGTGCCAATTCCTGTCGAGGCGCCTCATTCCTTGGGTTTAGTGAGGCAAAAAAAAAAAGAGATTTTGGCATTACAGCAGCCATTGTGACTGCAATCACTGTAGCGGCTGCTGCAGCTACCACTGCTGGCGTAGCACTTGCTCAGTCAGTACAGACAGTAGACACACTCAATAATCTTTCCTCTACAGTGGCTGAGGCATTGGATTACCAGACATCTCTTAATGTACAATTAAAAGGAGGTATAATGATACTTAACCAACGGGTAGATCTGGTCCAAGAACAAATGGATGCTTTATGGCAACTTGCTCAATTGGGTTGTGAATGGAAATTGACTGGATTATGTGTTACCTCTGTACCTTACCATAATTATACTGTTGCTGCAAATTTGTCTAGACAATTATCTAATTATCTTCTGACTAATTGGTCTTCTGATTTTGACAGTACAATGAGAAAATTAAGATATGCCATTGTTCATATTAATTCTACCAGAATAGATGCTATTGTTGCTAAAGACTTGTATTCTTGGCTTAAGCAGGCTCTGTCTTATGTTAAGGAATTTGCTTCATTTGGATCATTTGGCTGTATACTGTTTGGGGGACTGCTGTTGGTACTCTGGTTGCTCCGCAAATTTAGACGGCAACAACATAAGGACAAGGTAGTTTTGCTCAGGCCTTGCTGGCTGTGGAGTCAGGAGCATCCCCTCAAGCTTGGTTGAATATGCTGAAACACTGAGACACTGACATTCTCTTGATAATCCAGTGGGCTCGGGTTCCCATTGCACCTGGATATCTGAGTGACAGTCCTCCTTGGCTCCCAGGGCTCAGGTTCCCATTGCACGGGGGTTAGCCTTGGAGGGTCTCCTTAGCTTTCTGCAATTTAATAAAGAAGGGGGAGATGTTGGGAGCCGCTTTCACCATTACAAGATGGCGCTGGCTTCCTGCTTCCTGGTTCTTCACGAAAAGCTTGGTCTTGAGCGCGCCTGCGCAGGGCGTGTTTACTTACTACAATGCGCTTGCGCAGAACTACTTATATAACATGCTAATTAGGTTTTCTGTATGAGCCAATGAGGGCCTGGCGTTCCTCCCGAACAGTATATAAGCAGTGGATTTTTGGACCTCAGGGTCCCTCACCATTGTCAACTGAAGAGAGCTGAACAATAAACGCTGTCAGAAGAATCCTGAGTGTGGTGTGCTCCTTATCGGCGAGGACGCGCACTACAGTGTTCTGGATCTAAGAAGATATTTTTAAAATTATGAGGCAAGTTAGTATGAAAGCTGAGTTAGATATAGAACTTTAAACTCATGGAGATGGTTAGATAGTAGAATGTTAAAGTCAGGTGCCAAATACATATGGACTGGACATTGGGAATGTATGCTAAGCCATATAACTCTTATAATTGTGGCCTATTTATTTCTGTTGTTTTGTATTGTATTTATAGTTATAAGAAAAAGAACCATTATTTGGACTGAAAGGGAGAGCTGTTGGGGGGAAAATAAATACCTTAAACTAAAAAAAAAAAAAAAAAAAAGAAGGGAAGAGGATGGTGGGGCTGAGGGGGAGGAGGGGGGAAGGGTGGGACTGGAGGGGGGAGTAGGGAGGGGATTGTGATTGAGATGTAACTTGAAGAAATAAAAAATAAATTATTAAAAAAAGAAATAATATAAAAAGCATGAGTTTAAGAAGAGTCTGGGCTTCAGAATGAGACCCTGTTTAAAAAAGAAAGGAGCCAGGGTAGTGTATGCTGTGTAGAATTTCTGAAAAGAAACCATGTCTTCAAAGCCTCACCGATTAAAACTTCTATGACTATGGAGTGTTTGGAATGTTGCAGATTCCAAAGTTGATTTCTCTTAAGCTCCCTAAAAAGCCATTTCTTGTCCATCTCTTCCCTTTCTTTGCTTCATCAAAAAACTATTGTAAAATGTGAAGCACCAAAAACAGCACAATAAACTAAAATGATGTTATGCAGTTAAAAAAAAAAAAGGTGCAACACAAGAGAAAGAGTAAGGAATTTCCTGGGATAATGGTAAAGAACAACTACTAGGTTGTTAACATTTAAATAATTTATATGAGATTAATGATATCATCATCATCGTCATCTACCTGATAGAAGTACTTTGCCAACCAAATCATCTGCATCTTGATGCTTTCTGTATGGTCTTGTGGTTTTTTTTAATAATTTATTTTTTATTTCTTCAAGTTACATCTCAATCACAATCCCCTCCCTCCTCCCCCCTCCAGTCCCACCCTTCCACCCTCCTCCCCCTCAACCCCCCATCCTCTTCCCTTCTTTTTTTTTTTTTTTAGTTTAAGGTATTTCTTTTTTCCCCCCAACAGCTCTCCCTTTCAGTACAAAAAAATGGTTCTTTTTCTTATAACTATAAATACAATACAAAACAACAGAAATAAATAGGCCACAATTATGAGTTATATGGCTTAGCATACATTCCCAATGTCCAGTCCATATGTATTTGGCACCTGACTTTAACATTCTACTATCTAACCATCTCTGTGTGTTTAAAGGTCTTGTGTTTTAACTGAATGATGATCCTATTTTTTGCTTTTCAAGTGCATATGAGGGAGAAAGGCAGCACATAGAAGATTTTTAATAGTATTTTTTTAATCAAGACTCAAATTTCATCTAAAATAACTGAATTTTAAAGATATATGCACATATATATTTGTGCATATATATTTAAATATGTATATATGATTACATGATATAGCAAATGGTAAGTTACAAAGAGAAACAAAAACCAATCCTTCTCCTGCCATACTTTTCACAGTCAAATGTAAAAAGTAATAAGACATTTTTATAAGCTTTGTAAGTACAGTAAAGGTGTATAGCTTAATCTATCACAAATAGAGGACATATTGCCATTTACAATTCTCTCTGACAAAAATGTCTATTCATATTATTAAACATGATAAATTAACACAAAAGACTATAGCTTTTTTCTACTTTTCACTGCCTATTTCAGCCATCAGGTTATAATGTAAACACAATAATATCCCTTCAAAAATGCAATATATCATTCATTCTTTGGAAAATGTGTCACTCACTGCACGTAGATATAGCAAGGTGCATTGATTCTATTGTGTGCACTCAAAACAATCAATCAAGCCTAAAATCAAACCTTATCAAACAAAGAAGCCATCAAGCAAAAATTTTTTCATGGAAGTAATTGCCACAACCTGGATTCGTCTCCATCAGTTGCCTTACACTTTACAACTATACTATTTCCCCATTTTAATTGGTGGCTCATAGTCTGAGTTTCGTATTTTACTAACTCAAATAATATGCGATTAAATATGTCTAAGTATTATTTGCATTTGATTGAATTATTTATTAAGCCAGATTCTGCTAGGTGTTCCATATAAGCAAAAATCTAATAGACACACTGAGCTTAAAATGGATACTATGTAATTTGATATATTACAAACCAGTAATGAGTCTTTTCAGTTATGATATTTTTGGTAAAATTTCTTTTAAAATTAGCTGTTACAGAGTGTATTTATATGAAAACATTATCTTACATATTTGGGGGATTGGCAAAGTCAGTCCTGGAAACTGAAATCAAAGCTTTATGCTTGGAATGTATATTAGCTGTATATCAATCACTAAATGTCATCCCCAGTGCACAAGTTACACAATACATATACATTTGCTTTATAACACAAAAATTTTGACCAAAGTACAAGAAATTATAACAAGCAATTATTTTAAACTGTTTGAAACAACCAGGGTTACCAGTTTTAAAGTTTAGTTCCTTCAATAATTCCTTCTCAAGCCAAAAATGTGCACAATTAGCTGTTCTTCTGACATAAATTACTTATTTTCTTTGTTGTTATTGTTGTTGTTGTTTTTATTTTTTTAATTTCTTCAAGTTACATCTCAATCACAATCCCCTCCCTACTCCCTCTCCTATCCCACCCTCCCACCCTCTTCCCCCTCATATCCCCCATCTGCTTTCTTTTTTTTTTTAAGTTTAAGGTATATCTTTTTTTTCATGTTTATTTATCACTTCAGGCTACATCTTCATTACTGTGCCCTTTTTCCATCCCTCCCAGTCCTGCCTTCGCCCTCTCATCCTCTACCCCCATCCCTTCCACCCCACTCCTCCTGAGCGGAGTGTCCCTATATATCAGTCCCCCACACCAGGACAGCAGTCATATGAGGGCCAAGGGCTTCCTCATAAACTGGGGACCTACAAGGCAGCATCACTAGGGCAAAGTGTCTCATTGACAGGTAACAAAGTCTATGTTTCTGTTCTAGGGTATATCTTTTTCCCCAATAGCTCCCCATTTCAGTCCAACAAATGGATTTTTCTCTGATAACAACAAATATGATACAAAACAACAAAAACAAGTAGGGCACAATTATGAAAAGTATAAGGCTTAGCATATATTCCCAATGTCCAGTCCATATATATTTGGAAATTGACTTTAACATTCTACTATGTATACATTTCCATGAGTTTAAAGATCTATATCCAATTCAGCTTCCATCCTAACTTACATCACCACTTTAAAAACATCTTCTTAGATCCAGAACATCCTCTTAATTCCTAAACAAATCAAAACTTAACTATAAGACTATAGTTATCTAGTCTTCAACCACACCAGAGGAGGA
>CAJQZJ010006948.1:0-10863 GCA_907164525.1 Lophiomys imhausi | reverse complement strand
AATGCCAAGAAACCAAATAATCCAATCAAAAAATGGGAGACGGAGCTAAATAGAGAATTCACAAAGGAGGAATCCCTAATGGCCGAGAGTCACCTGAAGAAATGCTCAACATCCTTACTCATCAGAGAAATGCAACTCAAGACGACCCTGAGATTCCATCTCACACCTGTCAGAATGGCTAAGATAATGAGCTCAAATGACAGCACATGCTGGCGAGGGTGTGGACAAAGGGGAACCCTACTCCATTGCTGTTGGGAGTGCAGACTTGTGCAACCACTATGGAGGTCTGTCTGGAGATATCTTAGAAACCTTGGAATAACTTTGCCTCAGGACCCAGCCATACCACTTCTGGGTATACACCCAAAGGACACCTCACGGAGACATAGGGAAGTCTCCTCATCTATGTTCATAGCAGCCTTATTTGTAATAGCTAGGAACTGGAAACAACCCAGATGTCCCTCAACTGAAGAATGGATTAAAAAATTGTGGTACATCTATACAATGGAATATTACTCAGCTATCCGAAACAATGAAATCATGCAATTTGCAACCAAATGGATGGATCTAGAGAAGCTCATCCTGAGTGAGCTAACCCAGACTCAGAAGGATGCACATGGCATCTATTCACTTATAGTAGGATTTTAGCTATATCGTACAGGATATCTGTACTACAACCAACACACCAAAAGGAACATGGACATAATTTTTTTGTCATTTCTTTTTCTTTTTCCTTTCCCTTTTTTTTCTTTCTTTTTCCTCTCTTTTTTGGTTGTTGTTCTTTGTTTTTGTGGGTTTGTGTGTCTGTTGGTCTTTTTTTTAGTTTTCCCCCAGTAGCAAGGAGACACCTTTAACTGGCAGTACTGCCTCGTAGGCCCCCGGTGTATGAAGAGGCTCTTGGCCCTCATATGAATCCTGATCTGTGGTGAGAGACTGGTATGCCGGGACACTACACCCCAGAGGATCAAGACTGAAGGGTCAGGGGGTAGAGCATGGGAGAGTGGGGCTGGGAAGCGGGAAAAGAGAACAATATGTCAAGGATGTAACCTGTAGCAACAAACAAATAAATTTACTAATTAAAAAAAAGCACGTAACAACGTTAAAACACTGTAAATAAAATAAAGGACACAGCTGTTCAACCTGGTTTTATTATCCTCCAAGTGTCGAAAAAACGTAGAGCTAAGGTAAAATACAGGAGAAATGTGGTGTTAACCCATGCCTTTAACTTCAGCAGAGATGGGAGGAGCACCATAGAGTTAGTGGACTTATAAATTCTAGAGTTACACGGAAAAGGTGGTGAGGGTACACACCCTTAATCCCATCACTCAAAAAGAATACACCCTTAACCCCAACACACTAGAGACAGAAACAGGCAGATCTCAGAGCTCAAGGTCACCCTGATACAAAACAAACTCTAAATAAAGAAAAACTTCGATCCAGGAGTGGTGGAACACATCTTTAATCCCCTCAGATGGGAACCACAGGTCTCAGATCCCAATAATTTGAATGCAGAGACACACACATAGGATTTGGAAGGACCTAAGTTTAAAAGCTACTTACAAAAGGCCCACACAATACAAACAAATTGTCCTTCGAGATCTCAAAATATATACACTAAAGCTGGTTTAGCTCCAAATTAACAAAATAATTTCTTCTTTAAACCAGATTGAAAGATAACACTTTCTATATTGTCAAAAACCAAATTTGCTTCAGGAGAAATATTACCTACCCCCCCCCAAAAAAAAAGAGGGTGATTGTCCCTGAGTGAGGATTAGGGCAGGGCTCTGTTCTTATCTTTCCAGGAGAATCAAAGCATCCATTCAAGGAACCCAGGGACAACTGGACAAAGGAAACCTCAACAGAAATCAGAATCAGACACCAAAAGAAGATGAGTGACCCAGATGATTCAGCCTGACAGACTCCCTCAATAGTTGTCTCCATCAAAAGCCTACAACCACAACAACTCAATATCGCTAAGACCGTTCAGCTCTACACAATGCCCCAGCCAGAACCTCAGTAAAGCCTGAAAGTTCAGCTTCTGCCTACAAACTCCTTAGGACATCTAAACAGCTGAGAACAGAAGGACTGAACATAAAATGATTGCATTAACATTTTTAACCATTTTTCCATTTTGGTTAGGACCTCAAACAGGTTTACTACGACCCAAATCAGCAGGAAGTCATTTTAAGAGAGCGACGTCCCATACCCAGAGGGTGGGGAGGGTGTTTCTCCGCCATCCCCCCTTTTTGGTTATTTGAAGGACAACTGAAAACTCTGTTATTTAGGGGAAGAGATTACAAGTTGTTAAATGGTCCTGTTTAATGGGTTTTGGAGGTTAGACCCAGGGTATTCTTTCTTTCCCTTTTCTGTATCCTTCTTTATTTCCTATGTAGGAATTCACGGACTTGAGAAAAATTGAGACATAGACATAGCACAGGAAGGACCAAGAAGGGTCAGATTATTGAATATGCACTTATACCTTTGTATATTGATACAAAATTAGTAGTATATTTGGCTAAAGTGGTATTGACCATTGTTTATTGTGCAAAAATAAGATTGTATTGGTCTACGTTGGTATTGATATTTGTATATTGATACAAAATTAAGATTATAGTTGGCCACAATGGTATTGACCCTTGTATATGGACGCAATATTAAGATTGTATTGGGCCGCATAGGCATTGATCTTTGTATATAAATACAAAATTAAGAGTATATTTAGCCACATTTGAATAGATCTTTGTATATTGATACAAAATTTAAGGTAACGCTTCCTAATGGTATCGTATCTAGAGATACTTAAAAATGAAATGTGAAGCTCTGGCCTCTTGATACCAACCGTCTTAAACTGTTTAGGATAGTTAAGAAAAACAAACTCCTAGTCATACATGCATGTCACCTTGTTAGCTACTATGACAGTTTATCACAGATATTCTCTAAGATACTCAGTAAAGAAGTTGTTAAGAGACAAGCAACATTTGCTTATCTAAATACAAGAGATAGATAGGGCATCTTCAAAAACCCCAAGAGATCTGCAGAATATGGCATTCAAAGATGTGGTTTTAAATTAAGATTTTTTTTTGATATCGTGACATATCAGCTCCTGGCAGCACCCCCTATTCTACTCCAAGTAGAAGAAAATCATCGAAGAATCTCCAGTGTGAGATGGTTGAATTAGTGGCAAGCCTATCTCTTGGCATGTAAAAACTCCTTGCTTCAACTGCAGACAGACTGCTGTCCAAAAAGGACAAAACTTGGTAGCAGGGAAGTCGACAGCCTAGCTCTGCCAAGACAGGGTAGGTTAGTCCTTCATGATCCCTGCTCTACAATAAATGTATGTCAGAGAAACAGGACCAAAAGGCTGAAGACTGATGCTGGAATGTATGGAGAGAAAATGGGAACTGTCCAGGTAGTCACTGGCTTGTCATTTCTTTTTTTTTTTTTTTTAAATACTTTTTTTTTCAAGTTACCTCTCAGTAACAAACCCCTCCCTATTCCCCCTTCCTATCCCACCCTTCCACCCTCTTCCCCCCAGAAGTTTCCCCTTTCAGTCCAACAGATGGTTCCTTCTCTTATAACAGTAAGTATTATACAAAACAACAGATATAAATATGCCACATTTATGAGAGTTAAATGGCCCAGTATACCTTCCCAATGTCCAGTTTATACATATTTGGCCCCTGACTTTAACATTCTACTATCTAACCATCTCCATGAGTTTAAAGGTCTATATGTGACTCAACATTCATACTAATTTGCAACACACTTTTAAGAGTATCTTCTTAGATCTATAACACCCTCTTGATTCCTAAACAACTCAAAATTTAACTATGAGACTCAAGCTGTCTATTCTTCAACCACCTCAGAGACCTGAGAGGGATATATATATTTTCTTATATAGGAAGTGCAGGGCTTGCAGCTTCCAAAACTAAGAAAGGACATACCAATGACTGCCTGGACAGTTCCCATTTTCTCTCCATACATTCCTGCATCAGTCTTCAGCCTTTGGGTTCTGTTTCTATGACAGATATTTGTTGTAGAGCAGGGATTATGAAAGACTTACCTACCCTGTCTTGGCAGAGTTAGGCTGTCGACTTCCCTGCTACCAAATTTTGTCCTTTTTGGACAGCAGTCTGTCTGCAGTTGGTGCAAGGGGTTTTTTCATACCAAGAGAAAGGCTTGACACTAATTCAACCATCTTACAGTGGAGGTTCTTCGATGCTTATCTTCTACTTGGAGTAGAATAGGGGGTGCTGTCAGGCGCTGATATGTCTCGATATCAAAAAAAATCTTGATTTAAGATAACATCTTTGAATGCCATATTCTGCAGATCTCTTGGGGATTTTGAAGATGCCCTATGCATCTCTTGTATTTAGATAAGCAAATGTTGCTTGTCTCTTAGCAACTTGATTACTGGGTAGTTTAGAGAATATCTGTGATAGACTGTCATAGTAGCTAACAAAGTGACATGTTTGCATGACTAGGAGTTTGTTTTAATTAACTATCCTAGATCGTTTTAGACGGTTGGTATCAAGAGGTCAGAGCTTCACGTTTTATTTTTAAGTATCTTTTGGTATGATACCATTAGGAAGCGTTACCTTTAAATTTGTATCAATATACAAAGATCTATTCAATTGTGGTTAAATACACTCTTAATTATGTATCAATATACCAAGATCAATGCCTATATAGCCCAAAACAATCTTAATATTACGTCCATATGCAAGGGTCAATACCATTGTGTCCAACTATAATCTTAATTTTGTATCAATATACAAAGATCAATACCGATGTAATCCAGTACAATCTTATTTTTGCACAATAAACAATGGTCAATACCACTTTAGCCAAATAAACTACTAATTTTGTATCAATATACAAAGGTATAAGGGCATATTCAATAATCTGCCACTTCTTCTTGGACCTTCCTGTGCTATGTCTTTATCTCATTTTTCTCAAGCCTATGCACTCCTACATTGGAGAGGAAGAAGGATACAGAAAAGGAAAAGTAGGAAGTCCCTGGGGCTAACCTCCAAAACCCATTAAGACAGGACCATTTATCAGCTTGTAGTCTAGTCCACTAAATATCTGAGTTTTCAGATATCCTTCAAATAACCAAAAAGAAGGGCGGAGAAACACCTTCCCCACCCTCTGGGCATGGGACCTTGCTCTCTTAAAGTGACTTCCTGCTGATTTGGGTCGTAGTAGACCTGTTTGGGGCCCGAACCCAAATGGAAAAAATGGTTAAAAATGTTAGTACACTCCTTTTATGTACAGTCCTTCTGTTCTCAGCTGTTTAGATGACCTAAGGGGTTTGTAGGCAGAAGCTGATCTTGCAGGCTTCACTGAGGTTCCTGCCGGGGCATTGTGTAGAGCTAAATGGTCCCAGTGACATTGGATTGCTGTGGTGGTTGCAGGCCCCCAATGGAGACAGCTATTGAGGAAGTCTGCCAGGCAGAATCAACTGGGTCACTCGTCCTCCTTGGTGCCTGATTCTGCTCTCTGCTGAGGTTTCTGCTCTCCAGCCGTCCCCGGGCTCCCCTAATGGACGCTTCGATTCTCCTGGAATGATAAGAACAGAGACCTGCCCCAATCCCAACCCTAGGGCAATTGCCCTCTTTTTTGGGGTGGGGGGTGAGGGGGCTAGGTAGTACTTCTCCTGAAGCAAATTTGGCCTTCTGACAACATACAAAGCGTTATCTTTCAATCCGGGTTAAAGAAGATATCATTCTGTCACTTTAGAGCTAAACCAGCTCTAGTGTATATATTTTGAGATCCAAAAGGACAAACTGCCTGCATCGAGAAGGCCTTTTGTAAGTAGCCTCCAAACCTAGGTCCCTCCAAAGCCCATGTGTGTGTCTCTGAACTCTAATTACTGGGATCAGGGACCTGTGTTTCCCATCTGAAGGGATCAAAATGTGTTCCACCACTCCTGGATCGAAGTCTTTCTCTGTTTAGAGTTTGCCCTGAATCAGGCTGACCCTGAGCTCTGGGATCTGCCCATTTCTGTCTCCAGTGTGCTGGGAGCTGGGACCAAGGGTGTACTCTTCTTGAATGGTGGGAACAAGACTATGCACCCTAACCACCCCGCTCCTTATGACTCCAGAATACATAGTTTCTGTCTCCAGTGTGCTGGGAGCTGGGACCAAGGGTGTACTATTCTTGAATGGTGGGACCAAGAGTATGCACCCTCACCACCCCGCTCCATATGACTCCAGAATACATAAGACCACCAACTCTACGGTGCTCCCCACCCCATCTCCGCTGAAGTCAAAGGCATGGGCCAATACCACAATTCTCTTGTATTTTACCTTAGCTCCACGTCTTCTCTACACCTGGAGGTCTGCAAAACCAGGCCGAATGGCTGTATCCTCTATTCCTTTCACAGTGT
Organism: Lophiomys imhausi; assembly: GCA_907164525.1. Lineage (NCBI taxonomy): Eukaryota > Metazoa > Chordata > Mammalia > Rodentia > Muridae > Lophiomys > Lophiomys imhausi. The sequence goes on along the minus strand of CAJQZJ010006948.1, from coordinate 4,475 downwards.
TTCAGCCCTGCCCCCTGCCTGTTTTTTTTTTTTTTTTTTTAGTTAATAAATTTATTTGTTTGTTGCTTCAGGTTACATCCTTGTTATATTGTCATCTTTTCCCACTTCCCAGCCCCACCCTCCCATGCTCTACCCCCTGACCCTTACGTCTTGTTCCTCTGGGGTGGAGTGTCCCTGCCTAACAGTCTCTCACCACAGATCAGGAGTCATATGAGGGCCAAGAGCCTCTTCATTCACCGGGGGCTTACGAGGCAGTACTGCCAGTGAAAGGTGTCTCCTTGCTACTGGGGGAATACTAAAAAAAAGACCAACAAACACACAAACCCACAAAAACAAAGAATATCAACAAAAAAAAAAGAGAGGAAAAAGAGAAGGGAAAAGGAAAAAGAAAAAAGAAAAAAAGAAAGAAAAAGAAAAAGATAAAAAAAAATTATGTCCATGTTCCTTTTGGTGTGTTGGTTGTAGTACAGATATCCTCTACGATATAGTTAAAATCCTACTATAAGTGAATAGACACCATGTGCATCCTTCTGAGAATGGGTTAGCTCACTCAGGATGAGCTCCTCTAGATCCATCCATTTGGTTGCAAATTGCATGATTTCATTGTTTCTTATAGCTGAGTAATATTCCATTGTATAGATGTACCACAATTTTTTAATCCATTCTTCAGTTGAGGGACATCTGGGTTGTTTCCAATTTCTAGCTATTACAAATAAGGCTGCTATGAACATAGATGAGGAGACCTCCCTGTGTCTCCGTGAGAGGTCCTTTCGGTGTATACCCAGAAGTGGTGTGGCTGGGTCCTGAGGCAAGGTTATTCCTAGATTTCTAAGATATCGCCAGAGAGACCTCCATAGTGGTTGCACAAGCCTGCACTCCCACCAGCAATGGAGTAGGGTTCCCCTTTCTCCACACCCTCGCCAGCATGCGGTATCATTTGAGCTCTTTATCTTAGCCATTCTGACAGGTATTAAGTGGAATCTCAGGGTCCTCTTGAGTTGCATTTCTCTGATGAGTAAGGATGTTGAACATTTCTTCAGGTGTCTCTCAGCCCTTAGGGATTCCTCCTTTGTGAATTCTCTACTTAGCTCCGTCTCCCATTTTTTGATTGGATTATTTGGTTTCTTGGCATTTAGTTTCTTGAGTTCTTTGTAGATTTTAGATAATAGCCCTCTATCAGATATGGGGTTGGTGAAGATTTTCTCCCAGTCTGTTGGTTGCCGTTTTGTTCGAATGATAGTGTCTTTTGCCTTACAGAAGCTTTTCAGTTTCATGAGGTCCCATTTATTGATTGTTGATCTCAGGTCCTGAGCTGTTGGTGTTCTGTTCAGGAAGTTGTCACCTGTGCCAATGAGTTCGAGGGTTTCTCCTACTTTTTCTTCTAGTATCTTTAGTGTGGTTGGCCTTATGTTAAGGTCTTTGATCCACTTGGAATTAAGTTTTGTACAAGGTGATAGGTGTGGGTCTAATTTCATTCTTTTGCAAGTGGACATCCAGTTGGACCAGCACCATTTGTTGAAGATGCTGTCCTTCTTCCATTGTGCGTTTTTGGCTTCTTTGTCAAAGATTAGTTGTTCATAGGTGTGTGGATCCATGTTTGGGTCTTCAATTCGAATCCATTGATCCACTGGTCTGTTTCTATACCAGTACCATGCTGTTTTTATGACTGTTGCTCTGTAGTACAGCTTGAAATCTGGGATGGTGATACGTCCAGATGTTTTTTCATTGTACAGGATTGATTTAGCTATTCTGGGCTTTTTGTTGTTCCATATGAAGTTGAGAATAGCTTTTTCCAGGTCTATAAAGAATTGTGTTGGTATTTTGATAGGAATTGCATTAAATCTATATATTGCTTTTGGTAGGATAGCCATTTTTATTATGTTGATCTTACTTATCCATGAGCATGGGAGATCTTTCCATCTTCTAAAGGCCTCTTCCATTTCTTTCTTCAGGGGCTTGAAGTTCTTGTTATATAGGTCCTTTACATGCTTAGTTATAGTTACCCCCAGGTATTTTATGTTGTTTGTGGCTATTGTGAAGGGGTTTGTTTCCCTTATTTCTTTTTCCATATGCTTGTTTGTTGTATAAAGAAGGGCTTCTGATGTTTTTTAGTTAATTTTGTATCCAGCCACCTTGCTGAAGTTGTTTATCAGCTGTAAGAGTTCTTTGGTGGAGTTTTTGGGGTCGCTTATGTATACTAACATATCATCTGTGAATAGGGATAATTTGATTTCTTCATTTCCAATTTTTATCCCTTTGATCTCCTTTAGTTGTCTTATTGCTCTAGCAAGGACTTCAAGTACTATATTGAAGAGATATGTTAAAAGTGGACATCCTTGTCTTGTCCCTGAGTTTAGAGGAAATGCTTCAAGCTTCTCTCCATTTAATTTGATGTTGGCTACTGGCTTGCTGTATATTGCCTTTATTATTTCTAGGTATGGTCCTTGTATGCCCGTTCTCTTCAGAACTTTTAGCATGAAGAGGTGTTGGATTTTGTCAGATGTTTTTTCTGCATCTAGCGAGATTATCATGTGGTTTTTTTCTTTCATCTTGTTTATGTGGTGAATTACATTGATAGACTTTCATATATTGAACCATCCCTGCATTCCTGGGATGAAGCCTACTTGATCATGGTATATGATACTTTTGATGTGTTCTTGAATTCGGTTTGCTAGTATTTTATTAAATATTTTTGCATCTATGTTCATGAGGGAGATTGGTGTGAAGTTCTCTTTCTTTGTTGGGTCTTTGTGTGGTTTAGGAATCAGAATGACAGTGGCCTCATAGAATGAGTTTGGCAGTGATCTTTCTGTTTCTATGTGGTGGAAGAGTTTGAAAAATAATGGTGTTAGTTCCTCTTTGAAGGTCCAGTAGAATTCCATGCTAAAGCCATCTGGCCCTGGGCTTTTATTGGTTGGGAGATTATTAATGACTGTTTCTATTTCCTTGGGTGTCATTGGGCTGTTTAAGCTGTTAATCTGATTTTGATTTAGTTTTGGTAGGTGGAATTTATCGAGGAAATTGTCCATTTCGCTTAGGTTTTCAAATTTAGTGGAATATAGATTTTTAAAGTAATGCCAGAATATTTTCTGGATCTCCTCAATGTCTGTTGTTATTTCTCCCTTTTCATTTCTGATTTTGTTGATTTGTGTTCTTTCCCTTTGCCTTTTAGTTAATTTGGCTAGGTGTCTGTCTATTTTGTTGATTTTCTCAAAGAACCAACTCTTGGTTTCATTGATTCTTTGTATAGTTCTTTTTGATTCTAAGTTGTTGATTTCAGCCCTAAGTTTGATGATTTCCTGCCTTCTGCTCTTCTTGGGAGTGTTTGTTTCTTTTTTTTCCAATTCACCCAGCTTAGCTGTTAGTTCACTAATATGAGCTGTCACAATTTTCTTTTTGAAAGCACTTAGTGCTATGAACTTTCCTTGTAGCACAGCTTTCAATGTATCCCATAGGTTTGGGTATGTTGTGTCTTCATTTTCGTTGGATTTTAAGAAGTCTTTGATTTCCTTCTTTATTTCTTTCCTGACCCAGTGGTCATCCAGTAAGGAGCTGTTCAATTTCCATGTGAGTGTAGGCTTTCTGTTGATTCTTTGGCTGTTGAAGACCAGCTTTATTCCGTGGTGGTCTGATAAGATACAAGGTGTTATTTCAATTTTCTTGTATCTGTTGAAACTATCCTTGTGACCAACTCTGTGGTCGATTTTGGAGAAGGTTCCGTGGGGTGCTGAGAAAAAGGTGTATTCCTTTGTGTTTGGGTGAAACATTCTGTAGATATCTGTTAGGTCCATTTGTTTCATGATCTCTCTTAGCCTCAATATTTCTCTGTTTGTCTTCTGTCTTGATGATCTGTCCATTGTTGTGCTCCTATCAAGTTTGTGTAATCTCTGTAGCCACCTGCAGTCTAACATTCTAATCTGAAATTAAAGCCATTTTCCTTTCATGCCAGTAAGGTAAATTATAGTTTGAAAATTTTATATTGTATTTTTATTATATTTTTAAGCTTATTAACTCTTTTCTTAAAAAAGTATTATTTACTTCTAGAACATAGTTTCCTCCCTTCTCCCCTCTTGGCCCCTCCCTTCCTCTCTCCTTTTCTCCCTCTCTCCTTCCCTTCCTCCCTCCCTCCCTCCCTCCTTGTTCCTCTACTTGGTGCTCTCCTTCTCCTCAGATGAGGTGGGTCCTCACATATCATACTCCCTCAGATCTTGCGTCATTTGAGGCCCAAGAGCTTCCACTCGTACTGGAGCTTGATAAGGCACACCATCTAGGGTGTGGGGTTCCACTAACCTGCAGCAGATTCCATGCTGGTGGGTAGAATTTTTCCTACGATAGATATGCTAGGTTCCTATCTATTTGAGTGTGTGGGTTGTAGGATAGTTATCCTCTGATGTATGGTTAATATCCATTTGTAAGGATATTACATAAACATACCATGTTTATCTTTCTGGGACTGCATCAGCTCACTTAGGATG
>CAJQZJ010006909.1:0-10044 GCA_907164525.1 Lophiomys imhausi | reverse complement strand
GGAGGAAGGAAGGAAGGAAGGAAGGAAGGAAGGAAGGAAGGAAGGAAGGAAGGAAGGAAAGAAAGAATAGATGAAGAATGAATGACTTAATATATCACCAGAAACCTCTGGCCCACTTACTGGCTACCAGGCCACATCTCGACCAGCCAGGAAGAAGCCTCCAACAGTGTATCTGTTGCTTTTCACCATTGCCTGAGGAGGAAGGAAGAAAAGAGAGGGTTACACGGTAGCAGGCACTTCATAGTGCTCCAGTCACACTGGACAGGATGCTAGCAGTAGCACATTTTCAGCACTCTCCCAGATGGACACACTCTCTAGAGACTGTTGCATGGACTGATTTTTCAGTGGAGTTCAAGGACTGGGAGGATTTTAAGAAATCCTCTCTGAAAAGCAGCCGTTTACCATCATTTGTGGAACTGATGTGACAGGTGTGCTATGCTGGGTGAAAATTTGCACCAAATTCAATATTCAAGAACTCAATATTGAAAATGAATGAAGAGAGCACAAATGAAGAGAGCACAAAATCACCAAGACAGAAATTCAAACAATAAAGGGAAATGAGGAAAATGAGGTAATATGTTTTCTTCCCTTTTTGCCAGGTGTTGCAGATGCAAACAGAGTAAGCCCACCATTCTCGGTCCTCCCTCTATTCAAATAATTGTGTTGCCTCAAAAATGAGCACTTAGCTGGGTGGTGGTGGCACACGCCTTTAATCCCAGCACTCGGGAGGCAGAGGCAGGAGGATCTCTGTGAGTTCAAGGCCAGCCTGCAAGGCAAGTCCAGGACAGCCAGGGCTATTATACAGAGACTCCCTGTCTCAAAAAACCAAAAAAGAAAACAAACAAAAAAGAGCCCACTCATCACTACCACGGTCCAGAAAAACAATTCAGATAGAAAGACAATGGCATTAGTAGCGACCTCTTGTCTCAATTTATCATGACACACCTCTTCCACCCTATGATGCTGTCCCCCAAGCCTGGGGCCCACCCGAAAGCCGCTATGGTTCCCACATACCCCCACACCCCCAGCTAACACGACTATGAAGTAGATGGTGATGACGGAGATGTCGGCAGCATTTTGAATGCGCTGTGATGCTGCAGGAGGCTCCTCAGTCTGAGCCTTGGTCCTAGGACTTAAAGGGCTAGCCATGGGTCCAGGCGTCCTACCCCCTTCCTAAGGATGACTCCTGTCTTTAAGTAGGCACTGGATTAATGACCAATCTTCAGGCAAATGGAGCAATGCATCAGGGCTGATCTTGTCCTCATGGATCTTAAACCTCTCCTGTGTGTCCAGGCTTCGGGACCTTGGCCCTTCAGCAGTCAATGTTCTTGGTAGTGTGTAAGAGTGAGTGATTAAAACGTCAGAAGTGGGGTGCACATTGGTCAGAAATGGGGTACAAATTGGAAGTGCAGAGTGTTTTGAAAAAACAGCACATTCAAGATTGGACGGGTTCAGCTGCATACCAGGCCGTGGTGAGAAACTAGGCCATGAACCATACACAGACTGAGGAGACTCTAGAAATGAGTCTCAGCTGAGAGAGGAAGCCGAATTCAAGTTTAGCGGTTTAAATAGACCAGCCTCATAAACCAGCCACAATTTAGCAGTTGAAATAAACTGGCCGTACAAACTGGCAAATCTAGGCCCAACAGATACCAAGCTTGAAAGGGACTGCCTGCTGGGACTGTGGTATCTAAATTGGCAAAACCAAGATACCCTGCACAGACCTATGCTGAGAGTATTAATATCCTTTTAAGAAAATTAAAATAGGGTTAGTTAAGTGTTCTTAGATAGGTATTAGGATGTAGGTGTTTGTTAAGTACTAATAAATATAAGTTTTTTAAAAAATAAAAACATTCCATCACAGTCTCTGCTAACAGTATGAGAAACATTAAATTTTTAATATATTTAAATACATAAGATAGCCCAAGAAAAGCCCATAGTTCTTGAACCTCCCCCTCCCACTACACATCAATTAGCCAATCGTGTGAGATTATGAAGCCAAACTCCCACCAATGGATTGAGATACAGTCACCACCTACATCAGAGATAAAAGTAGAAGGGTTATCTTGGCTGGGCACACCACTTGTCTGGTTTTGGGTTCTGGGACACCCTATTTGAAAAGTTAAATTGCCTTCTGAGTTATTTTTGCTCTGTTCATATGTTCTTTTGTGTGTCGCAGAGATTATTCTTTTCCCAAATGTTTAGGGCTCATCTCAGATTTCAAATCTATCTCGAAGAGCTTTTAGATTCCCTTGCTCAAGAGAGGTATGCCCCACCTCCCATTTGGTAGTCCCCTGGGTCTCCAGTGAACTATACTCTTTCAAGATCCCAGGATGGAAAGATCATTGGCGATAGAGAGAAGGCCCAAAGAACTAACCATAGTGGCCCGGAAACCCTTGAACACAAGACCAAAGCATAAATACAAAACAGTGGCCTCCCTGATGAGTGTGGTGGTTTGCATAGGTATGGCCCCATAGACTCATGTGTTTGAATGCTTGGCCCATAGAAGAGTGGCCCTATTAGGAGGTGTGGCCATATTGGAGCAGGGGTAGCATTGTTGAAAGGTGTGTGTCACTGTGGGGTCAGGCTTCGAGGTTTATGCTCAAGGTACACCCATTGTGGCACAGTCTCCTTCTGCTGTCTGAAGATCAAGATGTAGAACTCTTGTGGGAGCTCCCCTCATCAGAGGAGATGGATAGGATGGAGATTGGGAAGAGAGAGGGATGGGGGGCCTGGAGGGGAGGAGGGAGAGGACTTTGATTGAGATATAACTTGAAAAAATAGTAAAAAAAAAAAAATGTAGAACTCTCAGCTCCTTCTCCAGCACCATGTCTGCCTGCATGCTACCATGTTTCCCTGCCATGACAGTAATGGACTTAACCTCTGAAACTGCAAGCCAGCCCCAATTAAATGTTTTCCTTTATAAGAGTTGCCATGGTCATGATGATAGACCATGGTGTTATGGGTAGTTAAGATTCTTATTGGTTACTGAAGTGCAAGAAACATCTATTATGTGGGGTTAAAACTCTGATAGGTTACACTTATGAAGCCAGGATGGGAAATAATTAACTGAAAATATCTAAAGAAATGAATCCTCAGAGTCCCACTTACTGCCTTGCAAAAGATACCTAGAGGCTCATAACAGGAGCTGCTACAGTGCGCAAGTATGTAGTGGAGAGGTGGGAGAGAAAGAGAAGTGGAACAGTTTGAGCACTACGAAGAGAGGCAGAACTGGAGGGTGGAGAACAGCCTGATGTGAGTTGCCCACCCTGCCACCTGAGGCCATGGTGAAGTCCCAGCCCATGCTATCACTGAGGGCCATGTCTGAGTCTGTGGCCATGCAGCAGCAGGGGTCTGTATCAATGTCTGTGATTTATATAATCACCAAAGGCCATATGGACATCCCTGGTCTGGGCTGCTGCCTGGGACCGTGTTGATATCCAAGGACTGTGTAGAGCTGGTCCTGCCTCTCACTGGCTGCAGCACTAAGGAGAGCAGGCCCTGCACCTCACCTGAGCAACATAGAAGAAGAGCAAGTCCTACTGGCATGGGTACAGATGAGCTGGCCCTTCCCCTTGCCAGCTGCAGCATTGGGTAAGCTAGCCAGGACAGGGCTGGAGAGCTCACCCTGGAAGTGTGGGTATGGGTGAGCTACCACCCAGGCCCAGATCCAGGGGATCCAGGGTTTTGAGTTAGCCCACCCCAACATCTACCCCATCTATGAACTGCTGGAGTATGTAACAGAGAATTTTTATTTAAAACACTTATATTTATTAGTACTTAACAAATGCCTATAAAACACCTACATCCTATAATCTTACCTAAAACCTAATATCTATAAACAATGTCTAAGAACACCTAACCAATACTATTTTAACTTTCTTAAAAGGATATTAATATCCTTAGCATAGGTTCATGCAGGAAAACTTGATTTTTGGTAATCTAGACACAACAGTCCCAGCAGGCAGTCCCTTTCAAGCTTGGCATCTGTTGGGTCTAACTTTGCCAGTTTGTATGGCCAGTTTATTTCAACCACTAGACTGTGACTGGCTTATAAGGTCAGTCTGTTTGAACCGCTAATTTGAAGTCGGCTTCCTCCATCAGCTGAGACTCGTATCTATAGTCTCCTCAGTCTGAGCATGTTTCACAGCCTGGTTTCTCACTGAGGCCTCTGAGCTCTGCCCATCTTTTCGGCCAGCCTTATTTGCCACAAAAGGTCTTCCTCTGGCTGACTTGTGGCAAAAAGTCTCTATCTTGGACTCTGCCTCTCAGTTTATGACCATTGCGGTCTCAATACTGACGAAAGGCTTGCAAATGCCACACCTTGCTGTGACTTCTCCAGTGTGTCTTCTCAGCTCATGAGGGCAAGAGGAAGAGAAGGGTCACGTGGAGCTTTCTGGTTTATATATTGCATCATCTTGCAACCCTTGGCCATCTCAGGGACCCAAAAGGCTTCTCATAATACCCAGTGGTCCCATGGCTTCTCACAGTAGCTGACATCATCTGCTGCTTGTGTGCTTTCTTAGCCATGACCCTTCGACAAGGCATTTTGTGTTTCTCACAAAACTATGGCCTCAACTGGGCTTTGTCCATTTCAGCAAGTTAAAGGGACGGCCAAGCTCCTCCTTATGTGCTGCCAGATGCTAAGCTGAACTGCATACTAATTCACTAAAGAGGCCTGACTTCTACCACAGGAGCACATGAAGGGGCTGGTCCTGCAGATCCAAAGCTGCAGGATCTCCATGACACAAGGCAACAACAGGATATCTAAGAGGAGTCCTGGTGAGGATCCAGTATTGATAGTGTAGCAGAAGCCAGACTCCTCGAACCAGACCAATGAGTCATTGCAATGAACATTTGCAAGTAAAGATGTGCGGACAGAAGGGTATACTGTGGGACACATTGTGACACTACAGTTTCCACGATGAGATTTTTGTTGTTGTTTTTTATGTTTTATTTTCTTTTGTGGGGGAGGTTGCAAGGGTACAGGGAAATGAGTGGGATTGGGACACAGGATGTGAAATTCACAAAGAATCACTAAAAAATTTTTAAAAAAGAAAAAGAAAGAAATGGATTTCCCCAAACAGGGGTAACCAAAAATCCTCTTACCAGACCAGAGACTCACCTACTCTTTCCATATTCCTAGATCCATCTGATGTCATACCACATCATGCTTAGGTGAGACAAGCACCAAGGTCAGTTTGTCTTTGTTGTCTCCATGTGCTCCTAGAGCAACCCTGGATCTGGGCCTGGGTGGTAGCTTAGTTGGTCAGTCCGCCAGCTCTCCCATACCCACACCTCCAGGGCGAGCTCTCCAGCACAGCTCTGGCTAGCTTACCCAATGCTGCAGCCGGCAAGGAGCAGGGCCAGCTCTCCAGCTCTCATGCCCTCTGGGCTGGCTTGCCTGCACCCATGTTCAGTGTATGGACAGTGAACACAGCTTCTGCTTCTTGCATGGGTTTAAGGGAGGTCAAAATGAAATCCAGATGCCACCTCTTATGGTAAGACATATAGACTCCCCTTTTCTTGGGCTGAGACCATGGGACTTCTTCCTCTATTTCTCTGTTGTTGTTTTTTTTGTTTGTTTGTTTGTTTGGTTGGTTTGGTTGAGGGGGAAGGGCGACCTATATCCCTAGGCCACATGCACTGTCTTTTCCTATATTCATGCTAAACTAACTTGGTGTCTTACTTTTTTAAGAAAAGGATCTCTATTTCCTGGGGGCTCCACCTCTTGGTGTGGACTCAGGGTCCCTAACTCTTTCCCAAGGACATTCTCTGCCTTCCCTTCTAGCCCATTTCTTCCTTTATATGAATCACAAACACAGAGAAACACTTTCTACCAGTGACCCCCAGTAGCTACACTGGGCAGAGGCTCAGGTAGAGGGTTTTTACTTCCTTCCTGTCTTCCATTCATGTCTCCCCCATCTCACTCTTAGTCCTATTGCAGCCTGCTTGCAGAAGCCTCTCCTCTCATCCTATAGCTGCGTCTATTCCCAAGGGACTGAGGCTCTTGGATCAGATCCGGCACGCTCCCTAGCTCTTTCCCAGGAGCCCATTCACCCTTTTCTACTAGCCCATCTCTCTTCCTTTCTGTCACCCACTAGCCCACAGAAGTACTTTCTACCTGGTACTCCCTTAGTCACCACACTTTCCTGGGATCCACAGAAGGCCACAGCAACCAAAAAAGTGTAGTGCCTACCCAAAAATTAAAAATCCAGGTATCAACACCACAAAATACTCCCAAAAAACATAACTCCAGATGCATAGATGTCAACAGAAAAACAAAAACATTGATAGCAAGACAATATGCCTCCACCAAGAAGAAATGTAATATAGCTGAAGCACAAGACAAAGACTTCAAAATAATAATTATGAATATGTTCAAGGACTTTAAAGAAAATATGAATACATAATTAAGTAAATACTTTAATTAAGTCCAAAAATGCAAAACATTTGAATAAAATAATGAAAATGATTCAAGACATGAAAGTAGAATTTAACAAAGAAATTGTCACTGAAGGAAGTCCAAATTGAAATAGAGCTGAAAATGAAAAATTTAGGATGCCAAACAAACAAAAAAACAAAACAAAACTAAGAGGTAAGCTTCATCAACATATTATAACATGAAAGAGAGATCTCAGATGTTGAAGACAAGATAGAAGAAATGGTCACCTCAGTCAAGAAAAAAATTTTTAAACAGGTACAAAACATCCAAAAAATCTGAGACATTATGAAAGGACTAGATCTACAACTAATAAAGCTAGAAGAAGAAAAAGAAACCCAGATTAAAGACACAAAATATTTTTAACACAAAATGATAGAAGGAAATTTCCCAAATATAAAAAAGGAAGTCTTTTTAAGGTACAAGAAGTATGCAGAACACGAACTAGATAGGACCAAAAAAGTCCCCTTCTAGTTAATCTTCAACAACATGTAACAATCAAAACAAAAAATGCTCAGAACAAAGAGTATTAAAAGCTGCAAAGGAAAATGATTAAGTAAAATATAAGGGCAGACCCATTAGAATAACACCTGAATTCTTAATTAAGACTCCCAGAAGGACCTGGAAGGATCCTGTACAAATTCAGAGAGACCAGAAATGGCAGCCCAACCATTAAGCCCAGAAAAATTATCAATCATAATCAACAGAGAAAAAAAAACATTCCACACACCAAATTTAAGTGATGTCTTTCTACCAATCCAACTCTACAGAAGGCAGTAGAAGAAAAATTTTAGTCTGAAGAAGTTAACTAAACCTAAGATGAGACAAGGAATAAGTGATCTCAGCAGAGTACATCAAAAGAGGGTCAAAACCCACACTAAAACAAGAAAATAGCAGGAATTTTTAAAAAACTGTTCATTGACATCTACAACATCAATGGTCTCAGTTCCCCAATAAAAAGACCCAGACTAACAGATTGGATTAAAAAACAGTTTCTGCGGTATCCAAGAAACACATCTTACTATCAAGGATAGACATCATGGTATTCTAAGCAATTGTACCCAAGAAGAAAGAAGGTGTAGCCAATTTAATGTCTGACAAAAATAAACATTAAACCAAAATTCATAATAGATGGCAAAGGACACTACATGCTTATCAAAGGAAAAATCCACATAGAGTATATTGTGATTCTAAACATATATGCACCAAACAAGGGCACCAAAGTTCATAAAGAAACACTGCTATAGCTAAATTCACATATTGACCCTCACACTGTGATAGTGGGTGACAACAGTCTCCTACTGTCACAAATAGATAGGTCATCCATTCAAAAACTAAACCATAGGGACATATTTTTAAAACCTTTATTCTGCCGAATTGCAAAATCTGAAAGAAATGGATAATTTTCTCCATACCAGTTACCAACATTAAATCAAGATCAGATAAGAAATTTAAACAGACCTATAACCCTAGGGGAATAGAAACAGAAATTAAGTCTCCCAACCAAAAAACCAAGCCCAGGGCCAGATGGTTTTAGTGCAGGTTTCTTCCAGGGCTTCAAAGAAGAGTTAATGCCAATACTCCTCAAATTATTCCACAAAATAGAAACAAAAGGAACATCGCTCAGTTCTTTTTATGAGATCACAACTACCCTGATACCTACACCACTCAAAGAAAGAAATAGACTGTTCCAAACAGTATCAGAAATCATGAAAGAGGAGAAAGGACAGCTGAAAAACAGAAAAGTAAAAAGAGCAAGCAGAAGAAGAAAAAAAAAACAAAAAATAAAAACAAAGCAACAACTACAAAAACAACGAAGAAACAGCCCATGGCTCCAGTTCTTGATGATGTTTAATCCTCAGAGTAAGCTACCTTGGTAACCATGGTGAAGAAAGATTGACAGCCCAAGAAATGATGAGCTTCCAAGAAAGCTCATACTCTGCACAAGTCACATAGGGAGTTGGGACATTTGGTATGACAGTTGTTTTCCCTGCGTTACAGGTCAACTGTATATGAAATCAACATGTCGGGTTTTTTGTTTTGGGTTTGTTTGCTTGTTAGTCTCTATCCTAAAGGGCTAGCTTGAGATGGGATCGTCACAGAGTCAGGGAGTCTAGGGGCACAGAATCTTTGTGCTGGAGATGACCACACACAGTAGCTGTGGAGATGGAGATTGAAAAGGGACTTAGAAGCTCGGGTGGCTGGAGGCTTAGGCTGTGGGGCTTCTTCTATGACTCATGGTCTGCGGCAGGTGTGTCTGAGAGCTGGACCTTCAGGGGGAGCCCAGCCCTCATCATCTCCTTGGCCTCCTCCCATCCAAGAGGTTTCTGCTAGGTGGGATTTGAAAGCACAAGAGCTGGTTCTTCGGTATAGATCTCAGTACTTTGCTTTCCTCAAAGCGTATACCCTGTGGCTTGGACATAAATCACCCAGTGGTATACAAACTACAGAAGCTCTTGGTGGAAGAACGTGCAGGTTCTCACAGGCTGCAATTCCAGGAGTAGCCAGCAGAGGCTCCTCCTGCATTAAGCAAGAAAGCTCCTAAGTTCAAGAAGCTTGGTGAAAACAAAACAAAACAAAAAAACAAACAAACAAAAAACCAACAACAACAAAAACAACCATTGACCCATCAGGGCTCAGAACCAGTCTCCAGTAGGAGAGATAAGATAGTTTTATCCCAACTGACCGTTTTCTTCATGTCTATTTGTTTTGTTTTGTGATCCACTGAGTTTAACCTGGGATGTATGATTTGATCATGGGTTTGGAGCTGTCCTCTGGGGCCCAGTGGGCTCAGTATACACACACACACACAGCAGGGTAGCTGGAGATTCCCTCCTCCCAGAACCCGTCTAGAGCCAACGGTTCAGGAGTAAAGGACATGCCCCACGAGCTCCTCCCTACTTCTATGTGAACCTAGTGCAGGAAACCTCCACTGTAGTAATTATTGTAATGAGCTTAAGAATCTAGAGAAAGCAAACTCTTTATTATTATTATTAGAGAATTCACACAGGAGGCATTGTATTTGGATCCATCCCTCCCCCACCTCCAGCTCGCCCAGCTCTGCCTACCCCTTGTTGAATTCATGACCTTTTCTTTAATTATGGTGACACATATATTTAGTCATCCAGGGCCTCAGGCTCTTTCACATTTTCCTCTACTGCTTCCGCAATCTTCCCTGAGCCTGAGGTGTAGGAGCCTGAGGCGTAGGAGTTGTTTTCTATGTTCCCATTTGGGGCCAGACAGTGACTTATTCTCTACATTTTGAACCGTTGTGAATCTCTCTGATAGCCTCTGCTTACTGCAAAATGGAGCCTCTTTGCTGAGGGTTGAGAGCCGCTTTTATCTGTGGTATCAAGAGAAATATTTAAAGGCAATTGGAATCTATATTTTTCGATAACAACATATCAATAATATGTTCTCCTCTAGGACCTCTGAGCTCTCCAGCTATGGTTCATGGCTAGGTTTACAACAGTAGGCATGAGTTCTCGACAGCTGAATGAGCATTAGGCCCAATTAAACAGTTATTGATTACACCCAAGATGAAAGTTCTGTTAATGTGTCGAGAGCGCGGTTTGGTCATCCAAATCCCGACACCTCCTTCT
>CAJQZJ010006901.1:0-10955 GCA_907164525.1 Lophiomys imhausi | reverse complement strand
GTGTTCTGGATCTAAGAAGATATTTTTAAAATTATGAGGCAAGTTAGTATGAAAGCTGAGTTAGATATAGAACTTTAAGCTCATGGAGATGGTTAGATAGTAGAATGTTAAAGTCAGTTGCCAAATACATATGGACTGGACATTGGGAATGTATGCTAAGCCATATAACTCTTATAATCGTGGCCTATTTATTTCTGTTGTTTTGTATTGTATTTATAGTTATAAGAATAAGAACCATTTTTTGGACTGAAAGGGAGAGCTGTTGGGGGGAAAAAAGAAATACCTTAAACTACAAAAAAAGAAGGAAAGAGGATGGGGGGGTTGAGGGGGAGAGGGTGGAAGGGTGGGACTGGAGGGGGCAGTCGGGAGGGGATTGTGATTGAGATGTAACTTGAAGAAATAAAAAATAAATTATTAAAAAAAAGAATAAACTCAGCAGTTGTGCCCGTGTGCTTTTTAATGCCTGTTGTGACAATTATCATTCTTTATTAATTTTGCAATTTAGTTGCTGAGTTACACTCGATGAATTTCAAGTGGTAGCTAGATTTTTATCAACTGTTTCAGTAGTGCAGAATAATGTCAGTTGTGTTCAATAACAGTAAAATAATTCGGCACACATACTACTTCTGTAGGACCAATTTTATGTCAGAAAAATATTTAAGTCTGTCTCAGAGACTCTCTGTAACTAGTTGCATTTTTCAAGACAAAAGTTAAAAATAGTAAAAACGAATGGGGCAGACCTTAAAATTATGTATGTCATTAGTTAAATCCACCATATTGTCATCAAGAAGTTACTGCAACGCTGTTAATATATAAAATAGTATTAAGCATTTTTATTTGTCCTCGGAAATTTTATATTCTAATGTATAAACTCTACAACTTTAGATTATTATCACGTCTTCACTTTACTTATTTATTTATATTGTTGATAGTACTAGGGGTCAAACCCACTACCCCAGATACATTCTCTGACCCATATATCATTTATGTGATAATTATTATATATTTTGTCATTGTTTTGGAGCAATGAAATATTCCACACCTCATTTTAATAGGCCATTTGCATAGCAGAGGTGATATTTGAAAAGGATTAGGAGAAGTATATATTTCTTAATGAAGTCATGGTTTCCTTTTTCTCTAGCAAATAAGTTGAAGTTTGGTAAAATTTGATAACAACTAAAAAGAGGGGAAATTTTTGACTAAGGGATCACAACTGAACATTCTACTCTATAAGTAAACTGAAGAAAAGGTATAATTGGTTAATTCTCAGATAAGTGACTGTTCCTTAGTATGCCTAACTATGCATAGCTTTCTACTTATGTCCCTCAACAACTGAAGTCTTATGGATGAGTAAAACATCTTTGCAGAACATTAAAATGTGTGCAGATTGACTCTGGGCTTCAGATGCTTGTCTGTATCTACATTTCTATACTTCTCTATTAGACTATTGAAACCATCCTGCAGTTTAAAATACAAAGATTCTGAGTACACCAGACACAATATAGTCATGTTGTCATCTTCAGACTCTCGCCCTCCATAGTATACTGTTTTTAAATGAGGCTAGGAATAGAGGTTAATATTGTGAAAATGATACAAAAAAACTATAAAACACTTACCACTGTACCCAGTATATAATGAAGACTTTGTAGTTAGAAGCTTCATTTCTGTTATCATTATCATTACTAGTAATAATGAATCCTGGCTGTTGGCAGAATTGGCTCTGTATCTCTTATGTCAGAGCTAAAAATTCATTGAAATGTCTTTTATCTCTTACTTTTGATGTTGCATTAGAAATACCTATAGTAATGTGTCTCATTTGTGTATGGTCCTTTATAATAACAGGTTTTTAAATATGTTCATTGTGCTATCTTATTAAATATCAGGTTTAGAAATTCATGAATCAAAAGTGTAAATCAAAGAAGTAAATATTTTATCACCTTATTCTTTTAAACATTTTTTTCTGGGATCGTGAATAGAATCTAGGTCCTTATGCATGTTGTTTAAGTGCTCTACAACATAGTTGTCTCCAGTCCAGAAAATCTTTTAACTCTCAAGTCTTCTCATGTCTCATATACCTAACAGTGTAGTTATTGGAAAACAAAATAATAAACCATGTAGCAACTTATGTGTGCATACTCACTCACTTTGGAAAGATCTAGCAATGTAGAAGTTGAAATAGCATAAATCTTGCTTTGGAAATGAGTATACACAATACAATTGTCACAGACTGTTAAAACATTAACATGGAAAACTTTATGCTATCAGTATTTAAATTTTTTGAATCTACAAAATTACTAGAGTTTTTCCTATGTTTCATGTAACTTAAAGTTAGAAATGACTCCAAAATATTTTTATTGTTTATTTATTACTTCAAGTTACATCTCTATCACAGTCCCCACCCTCCACCCCTCCTGGTCCCACCCTCCCACCCTCTCCCTTTCTCTCAGAACTCATAATTCTTTTTTTATTAATTAGTCCACAATTATGAAAATTATAAGGTATAACATACATTCCCAATGTCAAGTCCATACGTATTTGGAAACTAATTTAACATTCTTTTTTATTAATATTCTATTATCTATCTATCTCCATGATTTTAAAGTTCTATACCTAACTATTTTAAAATGAATAACAGTGGTAAAAAATAAATTTTCATAGATTACACCTAAGAAATTCAAGGCCATAAAAATTCTAATGTTCATATACAGCAGGTCTTATTTGCAATTCTCCACTGGCTAAATTTTTATGATCACAAACCTTCTTCTATATCATTTGTTACAAGTCAAATTTATTATTAGTTAATTTTTGTTTTCATAGATTGATTATAAAGATTGCTTATTTAAATAGTGAGTCTTGAAACATAACTAAAATTAAAGTGGGAGAATTTTTTACATACAAGGAGAAAGACTATGGACAAAACAATAAGAATTAAGAGGTAACAAATTTTGGGGACTGTTCAGAGAATGAATTAGTTAGCATGGCTTAGAAAACTGAACACCAAGTACTAATAACCTAGAAAGTTTTTTGAATGAGTTACACAAAATATTGTGTTAAAATAAAAGATAGGGATTATCTGAAGGACAAAATTAAAGTTATTAGTCCAAATGCAGCTCAAAATATTTACCAAGTCTTCTTAATACTTTCTGTGGAATCAACTGAACTTCTCTGAGACCACAAGTTCACTTTCTAGGGAATTATACTTGAAAAGCTCAAGATCTCTGAAAATTAAAACAAGATGAGTAGAGAAGATAATTTGAACCTTAAAAATGAGAATGATGTGAAAGTACATACATGCAGTATGATCAGTCACAACCCCAAGCTCCTTCTTTCCTCTAGGAATAGTGACAGAAAATTTATGCCTTCAAACAGGAGAACAGATATTTAATTTTTTCTCCATAGAAAATGAGGGGGTCATAGAATATAAACTCTACTGGTAATTTTATTTGGGAGTCTGCACTATGTACACAGAGTAAGATTCACCTTTTCTGGGCTCTATAAGTACAGGTTATAATTATTTTTTAGTGCCTGAGAAATATTGAATATGAATAGAAAAATTTTAAAAATCATCGATTACTTGAGGAATTAAACCAAAATGAAAATGTAGAGGAAGAAAGTGATATAGGGCAACTAGACCTCTATGATTAACATCTATAGGTATATAAGAGAATATATTGAATTCATGAAGCAGAAGACTGTTTTAATAAAAAGTAAGTGTCGGAGAATGAGGATGTGTTCCTGGAAGATAAAACTGTCATTACCAAGATATAAAACTAAATTGAAATTGAAGGCTAAATCTTCAAGAAATCTGATAAAACAAAGACTAAGAAATGAACAATAAGAAAGAAAAAGACAATAAAATTAAGGGATCACACCATTAAGGTCAATATCTGTATAAAATAGTTACAGAGAGAATATATGGAAGAATTTACTAAAAATACAAGGACATTTCCTAGGAAGAAAGACATGGTTTTCAAGACTGCAAGTTCCAATTAAGTTAGCAGTATTATATAGAAGGCTCACATCAGGACATATTCCATCCAATGAATTTCTAAAATCTTCCAAAGAGAGAGAAAGAGATGTAAATTAAGATGAATATATGTAGGTAGACAGGTAGAAAGGGAGAAAGAGGGATATAGATGGACACATATTGAGAGACAGAATGGTAAGAGAGATGGAGGAATGATAGATGATAGATAGATAGATAGATAGATAGATAGATAGATAGATAGATAGATAGATAGATAGATAGATAGATAGATAGATAGATAGATAGGTAGGTAGGTAGGTAGGTAGGTAGGTAGGTAGGTAGGTAGACCTGGACCTAAACCATGAGGTAGCCAACTTTAATTGACACATCTTCAGCACAACTCCTGGACTTAAGGTTCAAGGAACATCATGGAAGTGGTGACAGAAATATTAAGAGTCAGAGAACCAAAACTTCTACTGCCAGATAGTGTCTTGTATGCATAAAGCTGCACTAATGAAATCTCAATAATATGCTTGTTTAAGCAAGATGTGACCAATGACACCAGTTGATATATCAAAGCAGCTAGGCGATGTGGTTAGGCCTATTAGTGAATTAATAGGTAGTTCAGATTAGCATCTGGCAGCACATAGGGAAAGCTTAGCATCCCTTTACTTGCTGATATGGACAAAGCCAGTTATGACCCTACGATATGCCCTGTTGAAGGGGCATGACTTAGAAACCATGCAAGCCATGCAGGTGACATCAGTTGCTGTGAAAAGTAATGGGACTGCTGGCCATTGTGAGAAATCTCGTGGACCCTCAAGACTGCCAAGGATCACGAGATAAGGCAATATGTAAGCCAGAGGACCCATGTGGTCACTCTCTTCTTCCTGCCCTCACATACTGAAAAGTCACGCTGAAGAAGTGCACAACAAGGTGCACCATTAACAGAATTTAGACTGTGATAGAGACAAAGGCATGCCATAAAGCCTGCTGAGAGAGAGTTTATTGAAGACATCAGTTTTAGGGTCCCAGAAAAGTGAGCTAGGCATACCAAGTTTGGAAGCTGCTTGGAGAGGCTTTCAGCTGTGAGACCTGCCCGGATTAAAGAAACTGTGGAAAGAGTCTTAGCTAATTGAAAAAGCTGCCCTCAATTTGGTGGTTGGAACAGACTGACTTTATAAATGAGCCACAATTTGGTGATGGAAATAAATTGGCCTTATGAACTGACAAAGTAAGGCCCAACAAATAGTAAGCTTTGAAAAGGACTGCTTACTGGGACTGCCATAAAACAAGTCATCCTGCACAGACCTACAGTAAGAATATTAATATCCTTTTAAGAAAGTGAAAATAGTGTTAGTTGAATGTTTTTAGATCCATATTAGAGTGTTTTTAGATATTAGGGTGTTCTTACATTATAGATTTTTAGATTACAGGTTTAGGTTATAGGATTTGGGTATTTTATAGGTATTTCTTAAGTATTAATAAATATAAGTATTTATAAAACATATTCTGTTACAAGGGGAAATCTCACAAAGCTCCACCCCTAGATGGAGAACTACAGGTAACTAATGACTTCTGAGAGAGGGAGAATTACTCTGCCCCAGTGACAAGCACACTAATTTGTTACCCAGTACCAATTGGTTAGCCCTAACAACACATACAAGAAATACTAAATGGGTTGAGTGAGCTAACCCAGACTCAGAAGGATGCACATGGCATCTATTCACTTATAATCGGATTTCAGCCATATAGTACAGGATATCTATACTACAACCAATGCACCAAAGGGAACATGAACTTAGACTTTGTTTCCTATCAATGAGACACTTTGCCCTAGTGGTGCTGCCTTGTAGGCCCCCAGTGTATGAGGAGGCTCTTGTCCTTCATATGACTGCTGAACTGGGGTGGGGACTGTTATGTAGGGACACTCCACTCCAGAGGAGTGGGATGGAAGGGTTGGGGGTAGAGGGTGGGAGGGCAGGACTGGGAGGGGTGGAAAGAGGACACTGTGATGGAGATGTAACCTGAAGCAATAAATAAATTTAAAAAAAAAGAAATAGGGAAAAACAAAGAAGTGTGTGTGTGTGTGTGTGTGTGTGTGTGTGTGTGTGTGTGTGTGTGTAACAATCATAATTAAAGCAAAAGAGGCTATGACAATCTCAGTTGGATCTCTAGAACCCACATGATGAAAGGAAAAACTTGACTCTGACACAATGTTCTTTGACCTCCAAACACACTGTGGCACACATATACACATACATACATACATACATGAATGCAAAAAATGGACCCTTTGTCTGTTAAATCCTCTGTAGTCTATATTACTGCCAAAGAATGTACTGCAACTTCATGCTGTCTGCCAAATGTTCTTTCTAAAAATCCAGGATCAACATATGGTATTCATAGAGTACTGCAAAAAGGACAGGTAGTGAGAAATGATTCTCAAGTCACATGTACACAACATATATCAATCATTTTGCCTGGGACTATTGCAGAACTGTTTTCAATTCATTAAAAAATTTTCAAAAAATGCTCTGTACATTAAGAAGTTATTTTATTCAGTCACTTCAAATCCCATGTATATTCAGGAACATTTCTAAAAAGAGGACACGTAGAACATACCTATGTTTCTGTTTTGATAAAGGATGTAGAGAATTTTCTCTTACTAACAGTTACTGATTTTCATAAAGACTCAAATATATTTCAACATGTCAAGCCAAGGATATATAATATAAAACCAAATAAATTTATTTTGTCTGAATAGGTAAAAGATCTGGCATATATGTACACCAAATCCTTATGATCATTGGTCAAGAACTACTTCCATGGGAGATTACCTTCTATAGAATTTCTAGCCTGCTACTTTCACAAGAAAAACAAGTTTGTGTCCAAAGTAATTAAAGAAAAATAATATGAAGTTTCTCAGCTGAAATCCAGACTGGAGTAACTGAAGTAGTCAGAATATTTTGTTTATGTGTAGACACTTATCTATGGAAGAAAGCTTATAGTTATTTCCTTATAGTCAAGAATTTTCATTTGATGAATCAAAGATGTGTTAGTTATGAGAAATTGGGAGAACAGCTTCCAATGGCTGTGCACAATTCTAATGAGGTTTCATCTTATGAAACATAACATTATAAAATATGTAAGTAATAAATAGAATACTTTTTAAGAAAATTATTTTCAGAAATCATAAATATTGCTGTAATAGTGTTGTAAACACTCTAACGATTTCCATATTTTTAGTTCAAGAAGTATTTTTCAGGGCTAGGGAGAAGGTTCAGTCAGTAAGTGCTTTTTGCAAGAGTATGAATACCCGACTTCAGATCCCCGTCACTCATGTAAAAAGTTGGGCTCTGTGATACACACACATGCCTGTAATCCTAGCACTAGTGAGGTTGAAATAGGAACAGCTCAGGGGCTCATTGACTTAGTTTTGCAAAAACCACAATTTCTAGTTTCAGTGAGAGATTGTATCTCAAATAATATGATAGAGAAGGATAAAGGATATACAGCATTGACTTCTGGCCTATGTATACACAGAAGTACATCTGCACATACAAGAGTATATACACACACTCCATGCAAAAAGAACAAAGGAGTTTTTCTCTAAAATGGCAGATTTTTTAATTCATCTGTTCTTCTCTCTCACACATACTATATATGTATGTATATATATTGTGTATATATAATTATATATATATGCTCTCATACCACAACTCTCCTCCCTCCACTCCTCCCAGTTGCTCCCCATCTTCCTTCTTCCATAGATCCACTGGTCCTCCATTTTCCTTCAGAAAAGAGCAGGCTTCCCAGCGATATCAATCAAACATATCATAATATACAATAAGACTACCCACAACCCCTCCTATCAAGCCTGGACTAACAAACCCAATAGGAGGAATATGTAGAGGAATTTTAATACAGAAACATTGCTGCTCTGGCAAGGGATAATGCCCAAACATATTCTAGGTCTGTGTGATCCAGCTGGAATCATAGACAAACCACGCAACTTTAATCCCTCATGTGGAATACATACACACACTTAGTACACATCTTTAATCCAAAATAATGACGTGTAATTGAGGGGCAAACAAAGGATGAATCAGGTAAAGGTTTGACAGAATGAATCAGAGATAAGCCCAACTCTCATAAGAAGAAACAGGAAGGAGAGGCTACTTAAGTGCAGTGCAGACAGAGAGAAGAGAGTGGAACTGAATTTGCTGCAGTTCAATTGAGTACAGTTGAGTTCAGTTGAATTCGTGCAGTTCTGTTCAGTTCCTTTAGTGCAATCACTGCACTCATTTAAGGTCAGCTCATAGAATTCAGAGACAGTTTTTCCAAACAAATCAATTCAGTTACAAGCAGAAAAACAAGTTTGAATCTGTCAATTGGAGGGGAGTTTTGAGCTAGAGCAGCTGAGGTGAACCAGCAAGCTAGAGTTCAGAAAGAACCAGAAAGGGTAAGCTTACTCAATAGTAAGTCTCAGAGACTGAAAACATTCTAGGCCTAGGTTAGTAAACAAAATCTAGAAACTGAAGCCTTCACGGTCCAGACTTGCAGAATATTAGATTGTATGGAGGCTAGAAGCTTCCAGGCCTAGGCCTAGGGATAGTTAGATAGAAAATCTCTGGTCTCACTCTAAGCCATGTATTCTTAAAGCTTGCATATGGCTCTCAGCTCATCCCATCATCTGGGTAAATAAAAATATTTACAGGAAAAGGGTCCCAAGAGCAGACAAAAGAGTCAGATATATCCCCTCTCCCACTGTTAGGAGTCTCACAAACACCCAAATTAAACAACTACACAGTCACACAACCAAATCATATATGCAGAGTACCTAGCTCAGACCCATGAAGGCTTTCTGATTGTCACTTCAGTCTCTGTGAGCCCATAATGAGTCCTGGTTAGTTGATTCTTTAGGCCATGTTCTTGTGGTGCCCTTGATCCCTCTGGCTCCTACAATCGTTCTCCCTCTTCTGCAGGGTTCCCCAAGTTCTTCCTAATATTTGGCTGTGGATATCTGCATCTGCTCCCATCAGTTGCTGTTTGAAGCCTCTCTAATGATGATTAGCCTAAACATGATATTCATAAAACAGAATTTCTTAATGTAGGATGATCTCATACACAAAGGACATTGTATATGTGACAATGTATTAATTTTCATGGTATAGGTGTAGGTTCTATTTCTGGCATCAAGTGAATAAAGTCCAGGAATACTATTCAACATTCTATAACACACAGGACAGGGCATCTTACAAGGGATGATTCTATCTAGTATGTCAGTAGCGCCAAGGTGGAAAAACTGTGCTGCAAGTCAGTCATATATTGTGAATTCTTTGTTATAATGAAGATATTTTATATGTATGCTATCCAGTATTGAGGCATGCAGCTATTCAACATTTGATATATGGCTAGTGTGAATGTGAGCCAGGTGGGATCCTGAGGAAATAAGTATGAATAAGACATAGACTTCAAAGTCAGAGCACTTAATTTTGTAGGGTAGACAGATTATGATAGTAATGTAGTATAATAGACTGTGATAGCATTGTAATAGAGGATTAATTCCATGCTAAATTTTGGTACTAGGACTCAAACAATTAATGGTTTTCTAAGGTGAATTTTTGTCCTTACCATGGAACATTATAATGTATAAAATTGTATTCATTACAAAAAATACTTAAATCTTTTGTCATTTAACAATTTTTTGTCAGAGAATGCATAAGAAAAGACTGGAATCAGATGAGGGAGGAGCTATTCTTTATTTGACAATTGCATTGAAAGCAATTTACTGAAGAAGTCTATTAAATTATTCATTTTTCTTCTAAAGGATAACATATGGCATGGCATTCTCTTTTAACGTTTTAATGAAGCTTAAAACTAGCTTTGCATTTGAAACAAATTTGCTTAGAGAAATTGTTGGGAAATTTAAGTTTAGGAAAGCATCTCTTCAACAAATGATGCTGGTCTAATTGGATGTCAACATGTAGAAGAATGCAAGTAGACCCATATCTATCACCCTGCACAAAACTCAAGTCCAAGTGGATCAAAGTCCTCAACATAAAACCAGATGCACTAAATCTAATAGAAGAAAAGGTAGGAGAAAAGCCTTGAACTCATTGGCACAGAAGACAACTTCATGAACAGAACACTAATTGCTCAGGCTCTAAGATCAGCAATCAATAAATGGAACCTTATGAAGCCTAAAATCTTTTGTAAGGCAAAGGACACTGTCATTGGAACAAAATGGCAGCCTACATATTTTCACTATCCCCACATCCAACATAAGGCTAATATCCAAAATGTATAAAGAACTCAAGAATTTCAACACCAGCCAACCAAATAATCCAATGAAAAAATGAAATACATGGCTAAACTGAGAACTCACAAAAAAGGAATCTCTAATGGCCCAGAGACACTTGAAGAAATGCTCAGCATCCTTAGTCATCAGGGAAATGGACATCAAAATGACTTTGAGATTCCATCACACACACACACATCAGTATGGCTAAGATCAAAATCTCAAGTGACAGTACATGCCAGCAAGGATATGGAGAAAGGGTAACACTCCTCCACTGCTGATGGGAGTGCAAACTTATATACCACTTTGGAAATCAATCTGGTAATATCTCAGAAAATTTGGAATGGTTCTAACTCAAGTCCAGCCATACCATTCCTGGGCATATATCCAAAATATTCTCCACCATACCTCAAGGACATCGCCTCAACCATGTTCATAGCAGCTTTATTCATAATAACCAGAAACTGAAAATAACCCATATGTCCTTCAACCAAAGAATGGATTAAAAACAAAAAACAAACAAACAACAACAACAAAACCCTGTGGTACGTTTACACAATGAAATACTACTACTCAGCTATCAAAGACAAGGAAATCATCCAATTTTTTTTAATAATTTATTTTTTTATTTCTTCAAGTTACATCTCAATCACAATCCCCTCCCTACTCCCCCCTCCAGTCCCA
>CAJQZJ010006854.1:0-10982 GCA_907164525.1 Lophiomys imhausi | reverse complement strand
TGCTAGTTGCCAAAGAGAATCAATCTGTTCTTGTATTAAATCTATGCGTTGATTAACTATCATAAGGCCTCCTTTGAGATGAGAATTCATAGAGGTCTGAGTATCCAATGCCTGTGACACAGTGGCTGAGATGTTATTCAGGGCATTGGCAGTCTGTATAGAACTAGACAAGGCAATAGCTGAGGCAGTAGCTCCCACAGCAGCAATAGTGATGGCAGTAACAATAGCTGCAGTGATGCCAAAATTTCTTTTAAACCTAAATAGCATCATGGTATTAGGGGCCTCTACAGGAACTGGTACATATCGAGGCATTCTAGTCACCACAGCCACAGGAAAGGCTGTGGCATTCCAGCATAGGGCATAAAAACATGTGCCCAGAGTGCATACTAACTTTTCTTCACCCAAGGATGCACTCCCATTACTTACAATCCACAGAAAAGGAGGCCAGAGACACACTGGCGAGGCTGAAAAGGTCTTATTGCGGTAAGAACGAAACAAAGATTTCCAAGTACCAGAGCCACTACCGCTAGAAAAATCCAATTTGGTAGCGGACCCTAGGGAAAAATTACCTCTTTGATAAACTCCTCCCCAAAGCATAATGACAGGTCCCAAGTCCATGCAACTTCCATTTACCCCACACAAAAGCCACAAATCAAAAGGATTGGTGGCAGTCTGCTGAGGATCCCTAGTAGATATGTCAAGCATTCCTGTACAAGATTTATTCACTATATTACTAATCATGGGGCTAAAGGAAAAATAATCTTGTTGAACCCAAACTGCTTTGCGCTCCTGACATCCAGTCCAGGGAAAAGGTCCTTCCTCTCCTGTGGATCCTCTACAAAAAGGTGCCCAGCGTGGCTGTCTGGGGGGGGTCCTGGTCAGAGACTCGTGTGTGCCACCATCCTTCAAGGCGAGAACCGTTGCCTGAAAATAAATCACCACTCCTACCCCCAAACCTCAGTTGTGGTAAAAAATCTGCTGACTGCTGAGACAATTTAATGCATTCTGTATTATCTGACCTATTGAAGTTCATTAAAAAGCACAGACTACCCTTCAAGCTGACATTTCTATTACCCTCTATAGGGCTTCTCTGATCATCAAAGGGAAGGTAGGGTAAGCCTAGTCTTCTATTACTGCTAAATAAGCGTGGAAACACAGTTGCATCATGTCTGACCGGCATCGGCTTTGGGAATATCGACAGGATCCCCCATCTCGGCTCGATCATTCCTGACATACTCACTGCTACTATCATCAGGATCCTTAGGAAGGTCTTCATGACGAATCTTCCTCACAAGGCGTTCAGGCACCCACAATGGATCTTGTTGATCCTGAGGAAAAACACAAACAGACCCTCTCGCCCATGTTAGCACGGGGTCAGGCCCCCGCCAAGAGCCTGTCAAAATATCCTTCCACTTCACCATGCTTTTAGGTGGACCATGGGAATCCTGATGTCTGTCCGCTGCTGAGCGGCCTTGAGCATCCAAATTGAAAAAGTTTAAAGTAAATAAGGCTAAAGACATTCTCTCCTTGGGGGTACGGCCTTGGCCTATTCCCCCTTTCTGTTTTTGCAAGCATTCTTTCAAGGTGCGATGAGCATGCTCCACAATTCCTTGTCCTTGACGATTGTATGGTAATCCGTGATTAAGCTGTACTTCCATCTGGTTACAGAAGGAGACAAAGGACTGTGCCATATAGGCTGGTCCATTGTCCGTTTTCAGCTGCTGTGGTTTTCCCCATGCAGCCCAGGCTTCTAAGCAATGCCCTATGACATTGCGAGCCTTTTCTCCACTCATAGGTGTAGCATGTATGATACCTGAGCAGGTATCCACAGATACATGAATATATTTTAAGGTTCCAAACTCTGAAATGTGGGTAACGTCCATTTGCCAAATTTTGAGTGGCATCAAACCTCTAGGGTTTACTCCCACACTGGGAGGATGATGATGAATCACACACTGAGGACAGTCCAAAACCACTTGTCTAGCATCTGCTCTAGACAAATGGAATTTCTGCTGTAGAGTTTTTGCATTTACGTGAAATAATTGGTAAAACTGTCTGGCTTGGTCCAGGAATGAGCTCCAAAAAATGCATGTCATCCTAGTCCATTGATGAACTTTATCATTACCCTCACTTAATGGTCCAGGTAATCCTGTATGTGCTCTGATATGTTGAATATAAAAACACCTTTTTCTTTGCCAGATTAAAACTTGTAACTCTTGTAATACGGCACATAGAGTACTACTATTCTTAATAGGACATGCTAATTCTAATACTTGCACTGCGTTGACCACATAGACTGAATCTGAAATCAAATTGAATGCAAATTGACATCTTTTAAACACCTCAATTACTATTTTCAACTCTACTATTTGGGGGGAGCCCGGTTGAAATTGACATAACACGGGCTCTTGTCTTTCTATCAAATAGGCTCCGCAGCCTGTCTTTGAGCCATCAGTAAACACATTTGGTGACCCTTGAAGTGGTACTGCTGAAGTAACCTTAGGGAATATCACTGGGTGCTCCTTAAAAAATGATAGCAATGGATGCTTAGGATAATGGTTATCAATCACTCCTTCAAAGCTACACTGCAATATTGCCCAGTCATCTACAGTGCCACACAAAATCTTAATTTGATGACTGGAATAGGGCACTATTATACTGGCAGGAGCAACTCCAAAAGACTGCAAGCATTGTTGGATACCATTCAAGGCTAAAACAACAACTGCAGTGGGATAATGTTCTATGGATTTTTTTGGAAAAATCTTTGAATAGGTCCATAATAATGGTCCGTCCTGCCATAACAATCCTGTAGGTTGACCATAGGTGGCAAATATGCACAATGCAATGGGCTGTCCTTCCTGCCATCTCTTTAGGAAGGCACTCTGTAACCTTTCTTCCACTTTACATAAAGCTTTTCTTGCTTCTTCCGTAAATTGCCTAGGAGAATTAAGTGCTGAATCACCTTTCAAAATATCATATAGGGGTCTTATTTCATAATTTGGTAGCTTCAAATAGCCTCTTACCCAATTGATATCTCCTAACAACCTTTGAAAATCATTTAGAGTCTTTAAATTATCTTTTCTTATCTCAATCTTTTGAGGTATTATCTTTTCAGGTCCAACCTTCGCTCCTAAATAATCAACCACATTTTCCTTTTGAACCTTATCAGGAGCAATAAACAACCTTTTCTTTTTTAATAATTGAACTAATTCTTCATAGGCCCGATCTAACATTTGTTCACTCTTAGCTGCCAGTAAGATATCATCCATATAATGAACACATCTCAAATCTGGAAAATTCATTCTCAAGGGAGCAATGGCTTCCCCCACATACAGTTGGCACATAGTGGGGCTGTTTGCCATGCCCTGGGGTAATACTACCCATTCAAATCACTGATCAGGTTCCTCATGGTTACAGGATGGAACAGTAAATGCAAATCTCTCACTATCTTTGGCACACAAAGGGATGGAGAAAAAACAATCTCTTATATCTATAACTGTAATGGGCCATGAGGCTGGCAAAGATGATAAAAGCAGCAAGCCGCATTGCACTGGGCCCATGATCTGCATTTGTTGATTTATGGCACGCAGGTCATGCAATAATCTCCATTTTCCAGATTTCTTTTTAATGACAAAGATAGGTGTATTCCAGGGAGATACAGATGGTTTTATATGCTTTAAAGACATCTGTTCATCTACCAACTCTTTGGCTGCACTCAATTTTACAGAGGAAAGTGGCCACTGAGGAACCCATACTGGGTCCTTCGTCTTCCAAGTTATAGGAATGCCCTCCTCAGTGGCCCCTAGGAAAAACCCAGGCCCTTGCTCTTTTGTCTTTGCTGCATAGATATGGGACTCTTCCGCCCCTGCAAATATTTTCCTATTCCAAAGCCTGGAGCATATCCCATATCTTGCATCATACGTTGGGCTGAATCAGAATAGTCATTACTCAATTTAAATCCCATATCCTTTAAAAGGTCTCTTCCCCAAAGGGAGATAGGGAGCTCAAGTACATATGGCTGCATTTCTCCTGAGTGGTTTTCTTGGTCTTGCCACTTTAATAATCTTGCACTCATATCTGGAGTCTTAGCATAACCCAGGCCTTGAAGTGTTTGAGAAGAGGCTTGTATGGGCCAACCTGAAGGCCAGTCTTTCTTTGCTATAATACTCCTATCTGCCCCAGTATCCAAAAGGCCCAGGATCTTTTTACCATCAACTTTTAACTCCAAGACGGGGCGTTGGTCCAAATCCAAGGAAAGAAAGGTCAGATCCGTGCCCGTGGACCCAAAACCATCTTTTCCTCTCTCTCGATCCTTTGCCGTATAGCGATCATGCAAACTTGGCAACATGATCAATTGAGCAATTCTATCTCGAGGAGAGATAGCTGTTATACCACAGGGGGAGGCTACCATGATCTTAACCACTCCTGTATAATCTGGATCTATAACTCCAGGATCGACAATAAGTCCTCTCAAGGCTGATGATGACCTCCCTAACAGCAGGCCAACTGTACCAGGTTCAAGGGGTCCTTTAAAATTTGTTTCAATTAACTGGACCCCCATTTGGGGCATTAATACGAGTCTGGTGGTGGAGCAGAGGTCCAATCCTGCTAAGCCTGCAGTGGCTCTCCGCGGTCTCTCGGATGGCGGAGGGTTGGCCATCTCTCTTGATTCTGTTCTTTGTCCTGATTCTCTACTGCCCCATATATTTGTGGGCCCGAGGTCATGGGCCCCGCTGTCCGTTTTTTGGACGAGCGCCACCATAACCTTGAGTTAAAGGCTGGCCATGGATGTCTATCACTGAACGGCATTCATTAGCCCAATGGTTCCCTTTCTTACATTTTGGGCATAACCCCGGCCGCCTGAGGCGCTGTACACTTCCTGTACTTTCTGTACTCCTTCCCCTGGGGCACTGTCTTTTAAAGTGTCCCATCTTGCCACACTTAAAACAAACTCCTTAACTTCCTCCACCTTTTCTGGTCAACTGTATTACTGCGGCAGCAAGACCAGCATTAGTTAACGGCCCTCCAAGTTCTCTACACACTTTCATCCAGGCTTCTAGCCCTTTGTTCTTGTAAGGGGTGATAGCGGCTCTACACTCTTTGGTACATTGCTCATAGACCAACTGTTTTATTAGTGGCAAGGCAGCATCCGGGTCACCAAAAATCTTCCCTGCTGCTTCCACCATTCGTGCCACAAAGTCTGAAAAGGGCTCCATGGGGCCCTGTAGAATCTTAGTTAAGTTCCCATGCACCTCCCCTTTATTAGGAAGAGATCTCCAAGCCTTGATAGCTATCTTGTTTATTTGCTCATAAACCTGAATAGGATATCCTATCTGCTGGTTGGCAAATCTCCCCTGCCCAAGCAGCATATCTCTATCCCAGGCTGGATTTCCATCTCTCTGATTAATGGCTGCTTGCTCAGTGGCATACTCAATCAAGAAAGCTTTCCAGTCTAAGTATTGCCCTGGACTTAAGCAGGCACGGGCCAGGCCACTCCAATCACTTGGAGTCATACAATGTCTGCTTATTGCTTCCACTTGAGCCATTGTAAAAGAAGCGGTAGTACCATAGGTACGAACCGACTCTGCAAGGGATTTAACTACCTTAAAATCAAGCGGTTTCTCGTACCTGTTCCCTTGTGGGTCTTGGTATACCGGATAGGCAAACTGTAATTCTGTTCTTACTTGTGTCCACATCCCCGGGCAGAAAGATCTCCCTACTTTCAGGGACTGAACAGGCTGATCTATCTGAATGGCTTCTGGATATGGAGGGGGAGTTGAAGGCGCTGCTGCAACGGCTTTACTTACACCGACCGTCGCCAACGTGGCTGAAGGCGCCGCGGCAATGGTTTCACTTACACCGACTGCCGCCAACGTGTCTTTCTCTTTTACCCTTTTCTTTTCCCTTTTTCTAATAACAGTCCTCTCCAACTGTTCTATTAGAGAGTGCAGCTCCCCTTCAGAATCCATACCCTCTGAGTCCTCAAAATCTCTAAAATCTCTAAAATGTCTAAGATCGGGATAGAGAAGAACCTTCTTTTTGCTTCCCTTTTCACTGTCTGCCTGCTCAAATCTTTTGCCTTTGTTACTTTCCTTTTCACTGTCCACCTGCTCAGATCTTTCCCCTTGCAGCAGTTCCAAGGCTGATTCTCCCTCCTTGATTGTGTTACAGCATCTCTGATCTTCTAAACAACTCCTCACCATCTTCCAAATTGGTCTTACTCCATGCTTCAGATAACCTTGCTCACAAGCAAAATCCAAGTCCCTGCCTAATTTTTCCCAGCAGGATACCGTAAGATTCCCAGACACCGCAAACCACGGAGCCACGGAATCACATTCATTCAAAAATCTCTCTAGGGTAGACTTCTTAATTTTCAAATTCCTAGCTAAAAGTAGCTCCTGAAGAGCCAGAAAAATTGGATGTGACTCAGACAATCCCATGATTAAAAATTTACTTTTGGTTCGCAGCTTCCCCGCGAAACATTAGCTTTTGTTCGCAACTTCCCGCGAAATTTTACCCTTTGTTCACTATCTCCACGAAACTTTACCATTTGTTCGCTATTTCCATGAAACTTTATTGTCCCAATTTATCCCAGGAACTTCCCAGTGCGCTGCCCCTGACTGCAGGAGTTCTGAGTCTTTTCTGGGTCCCTGTACGGGCCACCACTTGTCGCGTCCCCCTCGACCAGCAAGGATGACACAACTCGCAAATGCTCTTCTCAAGCAGTTTATTCAGGTCACTTGAAAACAGTCTTCCGAATGCCCGGGCAGACCCAACCCACAGGCTAAATACTATATGAACAGCCAATCAAGTAGAGCCATGTGGTGCTATCTTAGAGGCACACGTATGCGGAAGCAAGCCAGATCAGCGGTCTTGGCCAAATATGGACTTGTTTACCACCGAGAGAGCTCACCGTCGGGCTGGTGGAAGGCGGAAACCGGCGCCATCTTTAGGGCGCGGCACGTCGCAGCTCTCTACAAATAGTTGAGAAAGAGGGACATGAAAGCTTCTGTGACAACCTCTATCTCCACCTACTATTCCCCAAAAAGTAACAGTCTAAACAGGAAGCCATTGAAGAGAACTATTTTTTTTTCTTTATTTTTTATTTCTTCAAGTTGCATCTCAATCGCAGTCCCCTCCCTATTCCCCCTCCAGTCCCACCCTCCCACCCTCAACCCCCCATCTTCTTCCCTTTTTTTTTCTTTTAAATTTAAGGTATATCTTATGTCCCCCTACAATTTCCCCTTTCAGTCCAACAAATGGCTCTTTCTCTTATAATAATAAATACAATACAGTACAACAGAGGTAATTTGGCCACAGTTATGAGGGATATATGGCTTAACATACATTTCCAATGACCAGTCCATATGTATTTGGTACCTGACTTTAACATTCTACTATCTAAACATCTCCATGAGTTTAAAGTTCTATATCTGACTCAACATTCATACTAATTGCAACACAATTTTAAAAGTATCTTCTTAGATGTATAACACTCTCTTGACTCCTAAACAACTCAAAATTTAATTATGAGACTCTATCTGTTCTTCAATCACCTCAGAGACCTGAGAGGGATAAATATATCTGATTTTATAGGAAGTACAGGGCATCCAGCTTCCCAAACTAAGAAATGACATACCAGTGGCTGCCTGGACAGTTCCCATTTTCTCTCCATACATTACAGCATCGCTCTTCAGTTGTTTGGACCCGCTTCTCTGACAGACATATTGTAGAGCAGGGGTTATGAAGGACTTACCTACCCTGTCTTGGCAGAGCTAGGCTGTCGACTTACCTGCTTCCAGGTTTTGTCCTTTTTAGATAACATTCTGTCTACAGTTGGAGCAAGGGGCTTTTCCTACCAAGAGATAGGCTTGCGACTAATTCAATCATCTCCCACTGGAGATTGTTCGATGCTCATCTTCTACTTGGAGGAGAATAGGGGGTGCTGTCAGGAGTTGATATGTCTTGATATAAAAAAATCTAAAGTTACGAAAACATCTTTGAATGCCATATTCTGCAGATCCCTTGAGGTTTTTGAAGAGGCCCTATCTATCTCTTATATTAGGGTAAGCAGATGTTGCTTGTCTCTTAGCAGGTTTATTTCTGATTAGCTTAGCAAGTAACTATAATAGGCTGTCATTGTACCTAACAGAATGACTGGCTTGCATAACCATTAGTTTGCATTTCTTAATTATCCTAAACAGTTTATGACAATTAGTAGCAAAAGGCAGAAACATCACATTTCATTTTTTTTATTTACCTCCTAACCCTTCCATCCCATTTCTCTGGGGTGGGGTGTCCTTATATAACAGTCCCTCATCTCAGTTGAGAGGTCGTATGAGGGCCTCTTCATTCATTGGGGATCTACGAAGCAGTACCATCAGTGAAAAGTGTCTCGTTGCCTGGGAGAGAGAACTACTAAACAAACAAATCAATAAGCATACAATAGATAGAAAAGACTAAAAAATAGAAAAAAAATATAACTAATATATAAAAAATAAATAAAAAATAAAAGTTAAAAATAAGAAGTCTATGTCCAAGTTCCCTTTGGTGTGTTAGTTGTAGTATTGATACCTTCTACTATATAGCTAAAATCCTACTACAAGTGAATAGATGCCATATGTGTCCTTCTGAGTCTGGGTTAGTTCACTCAGGATGAACTTTTCTAGTTCCATCCATTTGGCTGCAAACTGCGTAATTGCATTGTTCCTGATTGCTGAATAATATTCCATTGTGTAGATGTACCACAGTTTTTTAACCCATTCTTCAGTTGAGGGACATTTGGGTTGTTTCCACTTTCTAGCTATTACAAATAAGGCTGCTATAAACATAGATGAGGAAACTTCCTTATGATTCCGTGAAGAGGCATTTTAGTGTATACCCAGAAGTGGTATGGCTGGGTCCTGAGGCAGAGCTATTCCAAGTTTTCTAAGATATCACCAGACTGACCTCCATAGTGGTTGCACAAGCCTGAATTCCCACCAGCAATGGAGTAGGGTACCCCTTTCTCCACACCGTCGCCACCATGTGCTGTCATTTGAGTTTTTGATCCTAGCCATTCTGACAGGTGTGAGATGGAATCTCAGAGTCATCTTGAATTGCATTTCTCTGATGATTAAGGATGTTGAGCATTTCTTCAAGTGTCTCTCAGCCATTAGGGATTCCTCCTTTGTGAATTCTCTATTTAGCTCTGTCCCCCATTTTTTGATTGGATTATTTGGTTTCTTGGCATTTAATTTCTTGAGTTCTTTGTAGATTTTGGATATTAGCCGTATGTCAGATGTGGGGTTGGTGAAGATTTTCTCCCAGTCTGTAGGCTGCCGTTTTGCTCAAATGACAGTGTCTTTTGCCTTACAGAAGCTTTTCAGTTTCATGAGGTCCCATTTATTGATTGTTGATCTCAAGTCCTGAGCTGTTGGTGTTCTGTTCAGGAAGTTGTCGCCTGTGCCAATGAGTTAGAGGGTTTCTCCCACTTTATCTTCTAGTAGATTTAGTGTGACCGGCCTTATGTTAAGGTCTTTGATCCACTTGGACTTAAGTTTTGTACAAGGTGATAAGTATGGGTCTAACTTCATTCTTTTACAAATGGACATCCAGTTGGACCAACACCATTTGTTGAAGATGCTGTCCTTCTTCCATTGTGCAGTTTTGGCTTCTTTGTCAAAACTTAGGTGGCCATAAGTGTGTGGGTCTATTTCTGAATCTTCAATTCGATTCCAGTGATCTACTGGTCTGTTTCTATACAAATACCATGCTGTTTTTACAACTATTGCTCTGTAGTACAGCTTGAAATCTGGGATGGTAATACCTCCAGATGTTTTTTTATTGTCCAGGATTGATTTAGCTATTCTGGGCTTTTTGTTATTCCATATGAAATTGAGACTAGCTCTTTCCAAGTCTATAAAAAATTGTGTTGGTATTTTGATAGGAATTGCATTGAATCTATATATTGCTTTTGGTAGGATGGCCATTTTTATTATGTTGATCCTACCTATCCATGAGCATGGGAGATCTTTCCATCTTCTAAAGGCCTCTTCCATTTCTTTCTTCAAGGGCTTGAATTTCTTGTTGTACAGGTCCTTTACTTGCTTGGTTAGAGTTACCCCCAGGTATTTTATGATGTTTGTGGCTATTGTGAAGGGGGTTGTTTCCCTTATTTCTTTCTCAGCCCATTTGTTTGTTGTATAAAGAAGGGCTTCTGATTTTTTTTCGAATTAATTTTCTATCCAGCCACTTTGCTGAAGGTGTTTATCAGCTGTAAGAGTTCTCTGGTGGAATTTTTGGGGTCGCTTATGTATACTATCATATCATCTGCAAATAGGGATAATTTGACTTCTTCGCTTCCGATGTTTATCCCCTTGATGTCCCTTAGTTGTCTTATTGCTCTAGCAAGAACTTCAAGTACTATATTGAAGAGATATGGTGAAAGTGGACATCCTTGTCTTTTCCCTGAGTTTAGAGGAAATGCTTCAAGTCAGTACAACATCCAAAAAATTGAGAAGGCTAAAGAATCTCTCACCCACAACATCCAAGAAATCAACGACTCAATGAAAAGACGGAACCTAAGAATTATAGGCATAGAGGAAATAGAAGACTCCTGACTCCATGGTCCAGGAAATATCTTCAACAAAATCATAGAAGAAAACTTCCCAAACCTAAAGAAAGAGATTCCAGTAAAAATCCAAGAGGCTTACAGAACACCAAACAGATTAGATCAGAAAAGAAACTCCTCTCGCCACATAATAATAGAAACTCCAAATGTAGAGAACAAAGAAAGGATATTAAAAGCTGTAAGAGAAAAAGGCCAAGTCACATACAATGGCAGACTCATCAGAATCACACCTGACTTCTCCTCAGAAACTTTAAAAGCTAGAAGGGCCTGGCCGGATGTCCTACAAGCCCTGAGAGAACATAGGTGCCCAGCCAGACTACTATACCCAGCAAAACTCTCTATCAACATAGAAGGAGAAAACAAGATATTC
>CAJQZJ010006828.1:0-10366 GCA_907164525.1 Lophiomys imhausi | reverse complement strand
AAAAAAATCTTTTGGTGTATGTCTAGCTAAAGAAGTGAAAGTCTTGATAAAAACTTGATAAAGACTTATGATTAAAAACTTCAAGTCAGTGAAGAAGATATCAGAAGATGGAAGGATCTCCCATGCTCATGGATTGGTAGGATGAACATAGTAAAAATGGCCATCTTACCAAAAGCAATCTACAGATTCAAATGCAATGCCCATCAAAATTTCAATACAATTCATCACAGACCTTGAAAAGCCAGTTCTCAGCTTCACATGGAGAAACAGAAAACCCAGGATAGCTAAGGCAATCATGAACAATAAAAGAACAGCTGGAAGTCTCACTAGTCCCAATTTCAAGTTGTACTTCAGAGATATAGTAATAACCACCACTTGGTTTGGGTATAAATACAGACAAGTTGATCAATAGAATCAAATTGATGACCCAGACATAAATCCACATATATACATCTTTCATATAAAAAAAGAAAGCTAGAAATACGGAATGGAAAAGGCACCCCCTTCAACAAGTGGTGCTGATGAAACTGGATGCCAGTATGTAGAAGAATGCAAATAGACCCACACTTAACACCCTGCACAAAACTCAAATCCAAGTGAGTCAAAGACCTCAACATAAAACCAGATACATATTCTGAACCTGATAAATGAGAAAGTGGGGGATAGGCTTGAATGCATTGGCACGGGAGAAGACTTTCTGAACAGAACAGTAATAGTGCAGGCACTAAGATCAACAATTAATAGATGGAACCTCATGAAACTGAAAACTTCTGTAAGCCAAAGGACACGGTAAATTGAAGAAAATGGCAGTCTACAGAATGGAAAAATTTTTTAACCACTTCTACAACTGATAGAGGACTAATATCTAAAATAGATAAAGACTCAAGAAACTAGATACAAAAAACCCCCAAATAATCCAATTAAAAATGGGGTATAGGTCGAAACAGAGAATTCTCAAAAGGCAAAATTCACTGAAAAACACTTAAAGAAATGTTCAACATTCTTAGCATCAGGGAAATGCAAATTAAAACTACTTTGAAATTCCATCTTGCACCTGTCAGAATGACTAAGATAAAAAACACAAGTGATATAGTGTGTGCTGGAGAGGATACAGAGCAAGGGGAACACTCCTCCACTGCTGGTGGGAGTGCAAACTTGTACAGCTACAATGAAAATTAATGTGATGATTCCTCAGAAAATTGGGAATCAGTATAACTTAAGACCCAGCTATGCCACTCCTGGGCATATACCCAAAAGATATTCCATCCTCCCACAAGGACAGTTGCTCAAACCATGTTCATTGTGGCTTTATTCATAATAGCCAGAAACTGGAAACAAGCTGGGTGTCGCTTAACAGAAAAATCAATAAAGACAATGTGGAACATTTACACAATGGAGTATTTATTACTCAGCAGGTTAAAAAAAAAAGCCATCATGAAGTTTGCAGGAAGATGGATAGAACTAGAAAAAAATTCTGAGTAAGGTAGCCCAGACCCAGAAGGAGAAATATGGTCTGCATTTATTTATAAGTGGATATTAGTGGTTAAGTAAATGATAACTAAACTACAGTCTGTAGACCCAGAGAAGTTAAGTATAAAGGAGGTGTCAAGAGGGGGACACACAGATCTCCCTGGGAAGGGGAAATATAACAGATTTTATGGAGGACAGGAGCTGGAGCTAGAAGAAGAGAATGTGGAGAGAGACAGCTAGAACTGAAGGGCATTTGAGGGATGATATGGAAACCTAGTACAGTGGAAACTCTCTAAGATGTATGAAGGTGATCCTAATGAAGCCTCCTAATTATGGGGGATACAGTGTCTCAAATGGCCATCTCTGGTCACCATAGAGGTTTAACTGATGGGACTGGGTTGCATTCAAATGAAGAGGGTCCCATTGAAATTTCCAAGAATCCCACATTGTTGTTAAGACAATGGACTGCTCTCCACAAACTGACAGAGGGGCCCCTTTGCTGTAGACAACACCCACACAACTCAGTGTTCAGTGGAACACAGAGAGTTGAGTTGGTGCCCACAAGGGGCCTCTGCACCTATGTTCTAGTATCTTTGGGGTGAGTAGGCACTCTGTAGGCTACCAAAAGAGAAACATGTAAACACCAACCCAGCCACAAAATCTTTGACCTACAATCTGTCCTGACTGCAAAAATATGCTAAGGCAAGGACAGAACAAAAGTTGTGCGAGTAGCCAACTAATGTCTGATTGACTTAAGGCCCATTTTGTGTAACAGAACTCATACCCGACACTGCCAAGGTACCATTAACCAGAACCTAGATAGTCCAGAGACCTAAGTAAAACCAAACACTACTGCTCTAATATATAAGAAGGTATTGATAAAATGACTCCCATTGACATTCTGCTATACTCACAGAGCAGTACCTTCCTTAGTCGCCATCAGAGAATTCCCCCAGCAGCAGATGAGACCCATAGCCAGATAGTACATGGAGAGAGAGTCTAAACGGGATATCTTCATCAAACCCCTTCCTTCAGAGCTCAGAAAAACTCTGGAAGAGGAAGTGGAAAGAATGCAAGAGCCAGAGGGGGAAGGAGGACACCAAGAGAATCCCTCCCTCCCCTTGAGTAAACTGAGCAAGGAGCTTATGAACTCATAGAGATGAGAGCAGCAAGCACAGGGTCTACCACAGGTCCTCTGCGTATGTATTATAGCTTCCAGGTTAGTGTTTGTATCAGACTCCTGAGTGTGAGAACGAGTATGTTTCTGACTCTTGTGCCTGGTTTTGAGACTCCTTTCCTCTGGCTGGGTTACAATTTCAGACTTTGACATGGTAGGTTTTGCTTCATCTTATATTTTAATTCATCATGTTTGGTAGTTATCTGTTAGAAACCTGTTCTTTTCTAATGAGAGATAGAAAGGGAGCAGATCCAGAGGGGAGGGAAGGAGGGGAAGAGCTGGGTGGAGTAGACGGAGGGAAAATTACAATCAAGATATAATGTATGACAAAATAATCTGTTTTCAATAAAAGGAAAAAAATTAAAGAATATTAACTGGAGAAAAAAAGAATTCCTAATTTCATAAAGAGATAGGAAAGATTTTCTGAGATGATGCTACTTACAGTATAGTATAGAAGCCTTCCTGAAGGACTTATTACAGTATGGAGCATAGAAAACACAAATTGTGCCTGCACCACAGCCAGCAGACTGTGGGTGCCGATGGTTCTCACTAATAACCAATCTCTGTCTGTGACAAATACAAGGGAGGGGTTCTGTCAGTTTTCTCACTTCTCTTTCATTTTTGAGTCCGGGTTTCACATGGTATCTCAGGCTGGCCTGAAACTTGTGTCAATCCTCCTGCCTCTGTCTCCCAGTTATTCAGATTATAGGCATAAACTACCAAGCCAGACTTCCATTACTTTCTTTTATTTTCTCTTCTATCCACCAATCCTTTTTGTAATGGTGAGACTCAAACTCAAGATAAGTGCTCACTGACTGAACTATGTCCTCAGCTCTGAGGAAGGAGTTCTGAAGACTACAGTGCCATTGAAGAATGCAAAGGGACACAACAAAAATGAATGAAGGGGGGAATAGGTATTTAACTTCCTTCCATGATGGACTATGATGTAGACGTATAAGCCAAATAACCCCCCCCCAAAAAAATAGATGTTTTTGGTGGTAAAAGTTTTAACGTAGGGGCAATTTCATAGTAGGGAGTAGAAAATCTGAACAAACCCAGGCCTTTCCTATGAAGAAGATGAGGATTTAAGGCCCTGAATTGAGACTAACTTTAACCAAAGTCTACATATCATTCCTTGATGTCAAGGAATGAGGGAGCAGTGTGTGGAGAATGGGGGAGGGGTATCACATCCTCTGTTCTGAATACACCAACTGTGACAAAAGGTTCCCTTGGCAGGAGTGGTACACAGAAGGTGTCAGGAAGGAAAGCTGCCTTCAGTCTCAGAATAAAAAGGCCCCACCGCTTTCAATCTTCTTTGTTAGTTTACTGTACCTGTAGGTAAGAAAGATATTTGAAATTCCAGCAGGAAAATAATGGAAGTGATTTTTTTCCCCCCAGGGGGAAGTTAGTCTACTAACATCAAATAGATGGAATGATAAGGTATACCA
Source organism: Lophiomys imhausi (assembly GCA_907164525.1). Taxonomy (NCBI): domain Eukaryota; kingdom Metazoa; phylum Chordata; class Mammalia; order Rodentia; family Muridae; genus Lophiomys; species Lophiomys imhausi. Next base: position 6,271 of record CAJQZJ010006828.1, on the reverse strand, counting down.
CTTTGGCCAAATGCAGAGAAACACATTTAAAGAGTTACAGAGTCCTTTCCACAAATTAAGGAAATACACATTGACATAATATTACAGCACATTGCTGAAAAGATCAGGATCTAGGAAATGTCAAACACATACATAAAACATACAGAACATATTTTTCTCAACAGTTGGTTGAAGAGCATTGAAATGAAGACATAAAGTCTGTACAGAACATTGATAAAAAGTTCCTGTGAGGAAGGTGAGAGAGGAAGGTAACTTGACAAATCTAAACCCTCCAAAGTGAATCTGAGAAATCTGCAGAAAAGAGAGCTTTAGTTTTGGGAGATGGAATGAGATGGGAAGGGAAATGTTTCCGTTTGAGGTCTGACTTAGCCACACCACTTCTCAGGGGACTAGGACCTTCTTGCACAAACAGTTCATCCAAGAGTCAGTTGCTCTACTTCTTAGATGACTATAGATCCTTAAAAAAAATGAGTTGGCAAAAATTAGGTGACCATAGGTGTGTGGATTAATTTCTGGGTCTTCAATTCGATTCCATTGATCCACTGGTCTGTTTCTATACCAGTACCATGCTGTTTTTATTACTATTGCTCTGTAGTACAGCTTGAAATCTGGGATGGTGATACCTCCAGATGTTTTTTTATTGTACCGGATTGATTTAGCTATTCTGGGCTTTTTGTTGTTCCATATGAAATTGAGTTAGCTCTTTCCAGGTCTATAAAAAATTGTGTTGGTATTTTGATAGGAATTTCATTGAATCTACATATTGCTTTTGGTAGGATGGCCATTTTTATTATGTTGATCCTACCTATCCATGAGCATGGGAGATCTTTCCATCTTCTAAAGGCTTCTTCCATTTCTTTCTTCAAGGGCTTGAAGTTCTTCTTATACAGGTCCTTTACTTGGTTGGTTAGAGTTACCCCCAGGTATTTTATATTGTTTGTGGCTATTGTGAAGGGAGTTGTTTCCCTGATTTCTTTCTCAGCCCATTTATTTGTTGTATGTATAAAAAGCCAAAACCACACAATGGAAAAAGGACAGCATCTTCAACAACTGGAGCTGGTCCAACTGGATGTCCACTTTTAAAAGAATGAAATTAGACCCATACTTATCACCTTGAACAAAACTTGAGTCCAACTGGATCAAAGACCTTAACATAAGCCCGGTCACACTAAATCTACTAGAAGAGAAAGTGGGAAAAACCCTCAAAATCATTGGTACAGATGACAACTTCCTGAACAGAACACCAACAGCTCAGGACACAAGACCAACAATCAATAAATGGGACTTCATGAAACTGAAAAGCTTCTGTAAGGCAAAAGAAACTGTCATTCGAACAAAATGGCAGCCTACAGACTGGGAGAAAATCTTCACCAACCCCACATCTGACAGAGGGCTAATATCCAAAATTTACAAAGAACTCAAGAAATTAAATGCCAAGAAACCAAATAATCCAATTTAAAAATGGGGAAAAGAGCTAAACAGAGAATTCACAAAGGAGGAATTCCTAAAGGCTGAGAGACACTTCAAGAAATGCTCAGCATCCTTAATCATCAGAGAAATGCAACTCAAGACGACTCTGAGACACCATCTCACACCTGTCATAATGGCTAAGATCAAAAGCTCAAATGACAGCAAATGCTGGCGAGGGTGTGGAGAAAGGGGAACCCTCCTCCATTGCTGGTGGGAGTGAAGGCTTGTGCAACCACTATGTAGGTCAGTCTGGCGATATCTTAGAAAACTTGGAATAGCTCTGCCTCGGGACCCAGCCATACTACTTCTGGGTATACATCCAAATGACTCCTCACTAACTCACGAGGAAGTTGCCTCATCTATGTTCATAGCAGCCTTATTTGTAATAGCTAGAAACTGGAAACAACACAGATGTCCCTCAACTGAAGAATGGATTAAAAAACTATGGTACATCTACACAATGGAATATTACTCAGCTATCAGAAACAAGGAAATTATGCAATTTGCAGCCAAATGGATGGAAGTGGAAAAGCTCATCCTGAGTGAGCTAACCCAGACTCAGAAGGATGCACATGGCATGTATTCACTTATAGTTGGATTTTAGCTATATAGTACAGGATATCTATACTACAACAAATGCACCAAAGGGAACACGGACATGGACTTTCTGTTTTGTTTTGTTTTTGTTTGTTTTCTCTCCCTGTCATTGAGACACTTTTCCCTGGTGATACTGTCTTGTAGGCCTCCAGTGTATGATGAGGCTCTTGACCCTCATATGACTGCTGAACTGTGGTGAAGGACTGTTATGTAGGGACACTCCACTCCAGAGGAGTGGGATGGAAGGGTTAGGGGGTAGAGGGTGGGAGGGCGGGACTGGAAAGGCTGGAAAGAGGACACTATGATGGAGATCTAACCTGAAGCAATAAATAAATAAATTAAAAAAATAAACATAATTTGGAGGAAGATTAATTTAATAATAGCTGCATTATATAATATATATATCAGTGTATATCAAAAGTGAGAGATTATGAGTAACATTCATGTGTCTCCAAAACCAAAACCAAAATTTACATTTATTTTATCAATGAGGATAATTCCATTTTACTTTACTGATGAATGTGCAATTAATTCCCTTTGAATTTGAACTAAGTTTCTTCCAATATTTGCTAAAAAATGAGAAAATTTATCTTGATAAACTTGTGGATTTCTTAAGATTTTGTTTCAAGTAAATATGTGACTTTATTAAAACGACAAACTTATTTATATTATAGTAACAAGCAAATTTTTGGAGAAAAATAGTTCCATCCCAAATATATGAACATATTAAGGTGGGCATCATTTTTAACAGACTCTTTTGAAAAAGTAATAAAAGGAATTAACCTATTAAAAAAAACGAGTTGGGAGGTCAAGGCGACCACATCAAGGCTGAGTGTGAACACAACCCCATATTGCCTCTTCCTTAGATGGAGCATGCAGATGACACAAGGTGTCTCCAACTTTGGTGTGCATAGGAATCTATGCTTCCTGTTGAAATGAAGGTGTAGGGGTTAGATAAATTAGATTTAGAAAATATATAGGAGCTTCTGATACTGTCTCTTAATTCGGGGCCTAAAGAGCATTATCAGCATGAAGTCAGGAAAAACAGGAAAGACTTAATAGACTGAAAAACAAGGTTGAAGTCAGGAAAAACAGGAAAGACTCAATAGACTTGAAGAAACAAAGTATCTGGCCTGACATTGTTTTCAGCTGCTAAGTGGGCGGAGCCCAAATTAAGCTGAAACAGAGTTCCTCCTATTTAAGGACAGTGCATGGAGCCCAGAAGGAAGAAGAGGCCCTTGATGCTAGAGAGCTCCAAGAGTCCTGCTGAAAAAAGGGCTGGCCATTGATGGCCAGCTCTCTCCCTGAAGCAGAAAGAAGCCGGTGAGCAAAGAAAGCCTGAGCAAGACACCAAAAGGCCAAGGACTGGACCCTGTGCCTCAGCTTTTGCCTGGAGGGGTTTGATCTGTCCGATCAGTGGCCTAGGGGAAACTGTGCCTGGCTTTAAGGACTGAGGCAGAGCAGCTGAGTTCCTGATTCAAAAGAAGTAAGTTGGCCTGCAGATGGCTGGGGTCTCCCACAGAGAAGAAAGCATGAAGCCTTATTTAAGGTGAGATTGCAATAACCAACTTACCCTGACGAACCTGCATCTGAGAGATCCAGAAAAAGGACTGCTAAGTGCGTTAAAGAATCTATGACACAGACTGTGTTCTGGACAACTGAGGACCTGCCCCAGAGACTGTATCATTCTAAAAGGTTATGAAAGTAGTTGTTATAATTATCAATAGGTTTAGTGGATAGGTTAAAGGGGTTGTAGGAATTTATAGGATTAATAGTTAAGAAATTGTTGGTGTTTGTTATAAGTGAATTTAGTAATAAATAAATAAGCGATAAATAATAATTTAAAAGTTCAGTTACATGAAGGTTCTGATTCCAGCTGTGTTTTGTGGGAAGAGGTGGCCTCCAAGCAGATGAGAGTCTGCATTTCTAATGAGCAAACAGTGAGAGGTGTGGGGCCTCAGACTTCTCTGAGTATAAGAATAGGACACGTGATATCAATGGAGAGAAAACATGAGGATGTAGTGAAAATCTTAGGAGTGATAATGGGGTGTGTGTGTGTGTGTATGTGTGTGTGAGTGTGTGTGTGTGTGTGTGTATGAGTGTGTGTGTATGTGTGTATGTGTGTGTGTGTGTGTGTGTGTGTGTGTCTAACAGAGAGGAGGAAAGGGGGTGAAGGAGACAAAACTGAAGATCAACAGGGAGACAAACTTGATGTCCTCTTTGTCAGTTTGGGATTTTATTAAGAGATAGAAAACAAGAAGGAAGGGCAGGAAGAGGGGAACACTTACTATGTCAAGAGTGACAGCATTGCCCCAGGCTGTTGGTGCCTCTCTGATCTATCTGTGCTGGACAGCTTCCAACACTGGTGGTTCTTCCTCATTCCCTGTATCAGTACATATTGTTTCCTTTTCTTGAAATTCCCATTTTATTTGACTTGGTTTTTCAGAGACAGCTTCCCTCTCACTATATATCCTAGATCTGCCTATGACACTCCTACTTTAGCCCCCTGAATGTTCAGATTATTGACATGAACTACTAAGCTTGGCCACACCCCTCTTCTGTCATTAACATTTTTGTACTTACAAGTGTCCATTTTGTCCACTTTGCACTTTCCAATCTCATAAGCATCTTCCCCAACACAGATCATGGTATAATGCATATTCGATGAGCATTTTAGATGAAAAGATGAAACCATGTAGATAGTTGTATGGCTAAGATTAACTGGACCTTTCAGACCAGGTATAAACCCAATTGTTAGGAGATATAGTCTCAAAGCCTTCAGAAGCTATTAAGGTAGTTACCTCAAGGGTAAAGAGGATGCAACAAAGAGTGGATATGTTTGTTAATTCAAATGTAATCAATTTAATATGGGAGAAAAACATAGATTCAGCCAAAATATATTGGGGAAACCACCAGATAATAATAACAAATAATTTTCCTTAAACACCTGTTGTGTGTAAGGTATGGTCAGGACACATAATTTTATCTTGCTGAATCTTCATAAACACACTGTTAGGTGGGTATCAGGACATAAACATTGTGCTAATACAAGTTAGTTATTTTCTTAGGTTGTTAATGTGATAAAGAGAATTGAGTTCAGATTGCAGTCCACTGTTGGGGTAGTGTTAAGCATTCTAAATGTTAATTAATTGGTTCTGCTTGCTGTCTGTTACTTATATTGACTCTGATTGGTTAAATCAAATGCTGAGGCCTGAGATTGGGCAAAGATAGAGAAAGGTGGGACTTCCTGGGATTAGAACAGGAAGCCTGTGGTTTACACAGAGAATTCAAGCATTCCAGGCAGTAGCAGCAGGAAGGAGGCACACACCATGGGTTAGAAAAAGGAACCTCCTGTCTCTGCTGAAGGTAAAGGCATGGACTAACACCATGCATTATTTTACCTTAGCTCTAAGTTTTTTCAACTCTTGGAGGTTTGTAGGACATCTAAATAGCTGAGCACAAAGGGACTGAACATCAAATGATTCTATTAACATTTTTAACCATTTTTCCATTCTTATTTGGGCCCCAAACAGGTTTACTACGTCCCAAATCAGCAGGAAGTCATTTTAAGAGAACAACGTCCCATCCCCAGAAGGTGGGGAGGGGGTTCTTCCCCTTTGGTTATTTGATAGATAATAGAAAATTTTGTTATTTAGGGGAAAAGACTACAAGCTGTTAAATGGTCTTGTTAAATGGGTTTTGGCCGTTAGACCCAGGGACTTCTCTCTTTTGCTTTTCTGTATCCTCCTTTCTCTCCTATATAGGAGTGAACAGACTTGAGAAAAATGGGACATAGACATAGTATAGGAAAGAACAAGAAAAAAGGACAGATTATTGAATATAGCTTTATACCTTTGTATACTGATACAAAATTAATATTATATTTGGCTAAATTGGTATTGATCATTGTATATTAATGCAAATTTAAGATTGTATAGGGCTACATCGGTATTGATCTTTGTATATTGATACAAAATTAAGATTATATTTGGCCACAATGGTATTGACCCTAGTATATCAATGTAAAATTAAGATTGTATTGGGCTACATCGGTACTGATCTTTGTATATTGATACAAAATTAAGATTATATTTGGCCACATTGGTATTGATCTTTGTATATTGATACAAAATTAAGGGTAACGCTTCTTAAAGGTATTGTTTGTAGTAATACTTAAAAATGAAATGTCAAGTTTTGACCTCTC
>CAJQZJ010006744.1:0-12096 GCA_907164525.1 Lophiomys imhausi | reverse complement strand
GGTCTTTTGTTATTCCATATGAAGTTGAGAATTGTTTTTTCCAGATCTGTAAAAAATTGAGTTGGTATTTGGATAGGAATTGCATTGAATCTGTATATTGCTTTTGGTACGATTGCCATTTTTATTATTTTGATCCTACCTATCCATGAACAAGGGAGATCTTTCCATCTCCTGATATCTTCTTCAATTTCTTTCTTCAGGGTCTTGAAGTTCTTATCATACAGGTCTTTCACTTGCTTGGTTAGAGTTACCCCAAGGTATTTTATATTATTTGTGGCTATTGTGAAGGGTGTTGATTCCCTTATTTCTTTCTCAGCCCATTTATCTTTTGTGTAAAGAAGGGCTACTGATTTTTTTGAATTGATTTTGTATCCGGCCACCTTGCTGAAGGAGTTTATCAGCTGTAGAAGTTCTCTGGTGGAATTTTTGGGGTCACTCATGTATACTATCATATCATCTGCAAATAGGGATACTTTGACTTCTTCCTTTCCTATTTGTATCCCCTTGATCTCTTTTAGTTGTCTTATTGCTCTAGCTAAAACTTCAAGTACTATGTTGAAGAGATATGGAGAGAGTGGGCAGCCTTGCCTTGTCCCTGATTTTAGAGGAAATGCTTTAAGTTTCTCTCCATTTAGTTTGATGTTGGCTATTGGCTTGCTGTAAATTGCTTTTATTATTTTTAAGTATGGTCCTTGTATGCCTGATCTCTCTAAGACTTTTATCATGAAAGGGTGCTGTATTTTGTCAAAAGCTTTTTCAGCATCCAATGAGATGATCATGTGGTTCTTTTCTTTCAGCTTGTTTATGTGGTGGATTACATTGATGGATTTTCTAATGCTGAACCACCCCTGCATCCCTGGGATGAAGCCTACTTGATCATGGTGTATGATACTTTTGATGTGATCTTGGATCCGGTTTGCAAGGATTTTATTAAGTATCTTTGCATCCATGTTCATAAGGGAAATTGGTCTGAAATTTTCTTTCTCCGTTGGGTCTTTGTGAGGTTTAGGTATCAGGGTAACTGTGGCCTCATAGAATGTGTTTGGCAGTATTCCTTCTGTTTCTATGTTGTAGAAGAGTTTGAAGAATATTGGTGTTAGCTCTTCTTTGAATGTCTGGTAGAATTCTGTGCTGAAACCATCTGGGCCTGGGCTTTTTTTGGTTGGAAGACGTCTAATGACTTCTTCTATTTCCTTAAGGGTTATAGGACTGTTTAATTTGTTTACCTGTTCTTGATTTAACCTAGGTAGGTGGAATCTATCAAGAAAATTGTCCATTTCATTTAGATTTTCCAATTTTGTGGAGTACAAGTTTTTGAAGTAGGACCTAACGATTCTTTGGATTTCCTCAATGTCTGTTGTTATTTCCCCCTTTTCATTTCTGATTTTGTTGATTTGGGTATTTTCCCTCTGCCTTTTAGTTAGTTTAGCTAAGGGCTTGTCTATTTTGTTGATTTTCTCAAAGAACCAGCTCTTGGTTTTGTCGATTCTTTGTATTGTTCTTTTTGTTTCTAAGTTGTTGATTTCAGCCCTGAGTTTGATAATTTCCTCTCATCTGCTCCTCTTGGGAGTGTTTGCTTCTTTTTGTTCTAGCTCTTTCAGGTGTTCTTTTAGGTGGCTAGTATAGGAATTCTCCAGTTTCTTTTTGAAGGCACTTAGAGCTATAAACTTTCCTCTTAGCACTGCTTTCAATGTGTCCCATAAGTTTGGGTATGTTGTGCCTTCATTTTCATTGAGTTCTAAGAAGACTTTAATTTCTTTTTTTATTTCTTCCCTGACCCAGAGGTCATTGAGGAGAGAGTTGTTCAGTTTCCATGTTTTTGCAAGCACTCTGTTGTTTTTGTTACTGTTGAAGCCTAGCTTTATTCTATGATGGTGTGATAAGTTACAAGGAGTGATTTCAATTTTCCTGTATCTGTTGAGGCTTGCTTTGTGACCGACTATATGGTCGATTTTGGAGAAGGTTCCGTGAGGTGCCGAGAAGAAAGTGTATTCTTTTGTTTTTGGGTGAAATGTTCTGTAGATATCAATTAGATCCATTTGATTCATGACATCTGTGAGGTTCATTATTTCTCTGTTTGGTTTCTGCATTGTTGATCTGTCCAGTGGTGAGAGTGGTGTGTTGAAGTCTCCCACTATTAATGTGTGAGGTTCAATGTGGGATTTGAGCTTCAGTAGTGTTTCTTTAATGAATGTGGGTGGTCTTACATTTGGGGCATAGATGTTTAGTATTGAAATTTCATCTTGGTGGATTTTTCCTTTGATGAGTATATAGTGTTCTTCCCCATCTCTTTTGATTAATGTTGGTTGAAAATCCAATTTGTTGCATACTAGAATTGCTACTCCAGCTTTTTTCTTGGGTCCATTTGCTTGGTATATCTTTTTCCAGCCCTTTACTTGGAGATAATGTCTATCTTTTTTGCTGAGGTGTGTTTCTTGTAAACAGCAGAATGTGGGATTCTGTTTTCGCATCCATTCTACTAGCCTGTGCCTTTTTATTGGGGAATTGAGTCCATTGATGTTGAGAGATATTAATGACCAGTGATTGTTACTTCCTGCCATCTTGATGTTGGTAGAAATAGTGTGTGAGTGAGCTTCTTTCCTTTTGTTTTTGCTGCAGGCATGCTATTTGCTTCCTGTACTTTCTTGTGTGTAGTTAACCTCTTTGGGTTGAAGTTTTCCTTCTAACATCTTCTGTAGAGCTGGATTTGTGTATAGATATTGTTTGAATTTAGCTTTGCCGTGGAATATCTTGTTTTCTCCATCTATGTTGATTGACAATTTTGCAGGGAATAGTAGTCTGGCCTGGCATTTGTGGTTTTTTAGGGTCTGCAATATGTCTGTCCAGGCCCTTCTGGCTTTTAGAGTCTCCGAAGAAAAGTCAGGTGTGATTCTGATAGGTTTGCCATTATATGTTACTTGACCCTTTTCCCTAGCAGCTTTTAAAATTCTTTCTTTGTTCTGTACATTTAGTGTTTTGATTATTATGTGGCGGGAAGATTTTCTTTTCTGGTCTAATCTATTTGGGGTTCTGTAAGCTTCTTGTACAGTTATAGGCATCTCTTTTTTTAGATTTGGGAAATTCTCTTCAATGAGTTTGTTGAAGATATTTTCTGGTCCATGGAGGTGGTATTCTTCTCTTTCTTCTATTCCTATTATTCTGAGATTCCGTCTTTTCATTGTGTCCTTGATTTCCTGAAGGTTTTGTGTCAGGACTTTTTTAGATTTGACATTTTCTTTGACAGATGTATCCATTTCTTCAATTTTATCCTCTGAGCCTGAAATTCTTTCTTCCATCTCTTGTATTCTGTTGGTGATGCTAGTGTCTGTAGTTCTGATTCTTTTCTTAAGGTTTTCCAGTTCTATGGATGTCTCAGATTGGATTTTTTTCATTGCTTCCACTTCCCTTTTCAGGTCTTCCATTCCTTTAAGTGCTTTATTCATTTCTATCACCTCCTTTGCAGTACTTTGTTGTTGCTCTCTGAGGTATTTGATTTCCTCCCTTAGGCCTTCTATTATTAATATAAGCATAGGATTAAGGTCATTTTCCTTTGCTTCAATTGGGTTCAGCTGTCCAGAGTTGTCTGTAGCGTTATTGCTAGGATCTGGAGACATCCTATTGTTTTTTTTTTTTTTTTTACCATGTTCTTGCGCTGACCTTTTGTAATCAGATGGACCCAGGTGTTATCTGTTTGTTTCTTTTGTTACCTGACCTTGGTGCTCAGGAAAACTCCCTGCCCTGGGGGTTGGCTGATCCTGAGATCCTGGTGTTTACCTCCAGATGGCGGGCAGATTCCTGTAATAGACTGACTGGCTCTCGGAGAGGAGGGTGGCTGCTGCTCACCTCAACTGGTTGTGACCCAATTGGACCAATATAGAGGGGATTGGAGTGGGGAGAGGGCTAGCCTCTGAGGACCTGGGAGCTGACAGGTCTCCTCAGAAAGGCAGGTAGAGCTGTGGTTGGGTCTGTGTTCTCCTCTCACTGACCCATTCGTTCTGGCTCGCCAGCTGGGCTGACTATGCAGGCAGGGAACTCCACCCACAACAGATGCCGGCCTCAGTGCGCCTGTTGCTGACTGCCTCAGCTGCTTGGGTGCTAGGGTGAGTGACCCACCCGCCCCAGTATTTGTGGAGAACACACTGTCCCGGGCTCTGTTTGCAGGCAGTCTTGGCTCCTAATTGCTTTGCTGTGACTGGGTTAGGTCTCTGCCTCTCCGCTACAGTGCACACTGTGCCACCATGTTGGAAACTCCGGAAAAAAATAATCTCACTTACCTTTGCTCTTGTGGTGCGGCTCGAGTGCAGGCTGGATATCAGGCAGACAGGCGGGGCCGCTGGTCTGTGGCTGGAGCCTTGGGCTGTATCCGCTCCTGGGCTAGATCTCTAGCCAGAGTTCCTCTCCAGACCGGTGACGGAGCTGGCTGATCTCAGGGTTGTGTTCCCGGGAACTGCGTGGGCTCTTTTACCTGGTGACCGGTCTCAATGTTCGCTGTGGGCATTCAGACACCGTCTGTGTTTCACTGTAGGCTAGGGGACCTCACATTCACTCCACAATGACTAATCTCATTCACCTACTACTCAGATGCACTGCTCTATGGTCGGCGCCATCTTGGATCTGGCGGCCTTTCTTACCTGAACAATCTTGCTGTTGTCAAAGCTTGAACTAATCTCAGACTGGACCCTGAGTAAAGCACAGACATAAGAAAGAACCCCCTATACCACCTGCTGGCTTCTGGATTGGGAGAAGGAATAGTATGTGTTTCTCAGATGATGCAGGGTGGACAAAAGGTGCCTCTTAGAACACAGAAGACTATCCTGGAGTTCTGTACAATTTTGTACACTTTTTGAAAACTCCCCTACAATGAGCTCCTTCTCCAGATTGGCTATGGGCCACCTTGTGACATCAAGTGACAAACAAAAAGGTTGATAATTTAGCAGATGGTTGTCCCACTACTGAGGCTACAGTTTACTGGGCAATATTGTTGGGAGTCCTGTAATGGAAGTCAAGTTAGTTTGGACGATCTTGAGGGATGTTTAGTGGTCTACAGTCCAGAATAGGCCTAATGTTCAGGCAGAGTGTGGGTGAGCATAGTGCCACCAAGCTGTACCTGCCAGATGGGTAAGAAACAGGAAAAGAGACCCCATCTGACCCTTCATCTGGGTCACAGGTGTATTCAAGAAAAGGTTTGGTGAGGCAAGATGTCAGGACACGAGGTCCAGCCTTACAGGAGAGCCTCCAATCCCAAGACTAAAGCCCACATACAGCCCATGAGGAAGATGACACTGACCTCCTGAGTCTTCCCTTTCCCTTGGAAGTTGTGGTTCCTAGCACAGAAAGAGGAAGTCCCATCTGTGGGCTGGAGTGAATATGGCGACACCATCATGATTTAGACAGACCTTTTCAGAAAGAGGTCCTTCACTGCAAGGGCACATGGGCGATTTTTGAAACAGAAAGCCTGAAGAATTTTATTTGCCAGCTCAACCTGTATGAATTCACAAAGATTTTCACAGAGGATTCTCTACAGTTCCCAGGAGGAAACAAGGAATTTATGGTGAAGTGCAGACTTGCTCTTTCTCTCCCAATTTTTGTTATGAGAACATCTCCCTATCTGCACATCCCATGAATGATGTGCTTTAAAGTCCTCATTTAGCTGGGGATGTTCTTTGCCTAAAGGTAAGTGTAATAGAGTTTGAATTTGAATTCAAGGCTGCCCTTTAGATATCTGTGGACAGGCAGGAAGCAGGAAGGTAGGTAGCGGGGGGGGCAGGAAGGCAGCCAGGTAGGAAGGAAGGGAGGCCGGTAGGAAGGCAGGCAGGGGTGCAAGCAGGCAGGCAGGGGTTCAGGCAGTCAGGCAGGGGTACAACCAGGCAAGCATCCCCAAGAAACCTGTTAATGTCACACATATGTTGCCATCTTTACCTATTACTCATTTTTCTTTTCTTGGGTCACACTGAAGCACATAACACATCAACAGCCAATTCAGTCATTTTTCCATGAAAAAAAAAATCAATATAATGTGGTGTGGTCAGTGTAGCTGCATTTCCAACTGGCTAATTGTTCCATCTTGTTTCAGATCTATCCCAACATCAACTTCCAGAGAGACAAGCCAGAACTTCTAGAGAATATTGGAAAGAACAAACTGACTTATGTGGCTCAACTTGTAAGTGCTTCTGAACAAGCAATAAGACCAAAGATGATGAAACTTTTACCTACAATATGTTGCCCTCAGTTCCAGAGAGCCAAAGACGAGGGGATGAAGTCCCAGCAGAGGGATCCCAAGGAACAGACACCTGCAGGCAACTTTTCCATCAGACATTCTAGCACAAGGGAGCGAGCAACATCCCTGTAAGTGCCCCAGACAACTGTCCACCTCAGGATACAGGAGGCCCATGTAGAGAGGGCACATCTTATGATGATACAGTTTTTCCCTCAGCTACTATTAACATGGAAGGGACTGAGTATGCATGAAGGAGCTCCTCAGGGTACCTCAGATATGGGTATTTGACATGTCTGTACAACACGAGTGGTGTCTTCCTGAAAGCTGCCTTAACAGACATATCCCTAAGTGAGTCAGCTGATGAGGAAAATGAGCTGGAAGAAGAGGACAAGGGAGAGGAAAAAGACGTAGAGGAGGAGGTAGAATGGGCAGATTATTAGGAAGAGGAAGAGTATGTTGAAGAGGAGTATGAGGAGGAGCAAAAGGAGGAAGAAGAGGAGGGTGAGGACCAATACTCAGAGAACTTCTGTCTAATCTGTGTACTGTTCAACAACAAAATGTTTATGAACTCATGGGCCATTTAAGACTAAGAAAAATCACCAGCTGTCTGGAAACTAATCCATTTTAATTCATACTAAATAAAACCAGATTTCATGGTGGTAAAATAAGCCCACATGAGCACTGAGTTTGTGTGCTATCTAACCTTCTACATTGTTCCTTTATCCTTGTATTCTGCACCCATGGGTTCACCTAACCCTCTCATAAGAAGCAACTGCATTTTTACAGCAGACACAGGGGCCTGGCTCCTGACATGCAAATGTCACTTCATACAGCTCAGGTGTCTTTGGTTTGTTTTAAGTTTTAAGTTACACCTCCATAATAGCTCCCTCCTTCCACGCCCCCCGGGCCCACCCTCTCACCCTCTACCCTCTCTCACACCTATCCTACTTCTCTGTTGTGGGGTGCCCTCACATATCAGCCACCCTTGGTTCATCTGTCATATGAGGTCTGAGTGCTTCCTCTTGCACTGGGAGCCTACAGGGCAATTCCACTAAGACAAAGTGTCCCAATAACTAGCAGCAAAGTCTGTGATCGGGTTCCTTTGGCTCTATTGGTTGTAGGATAGTTATTCTGTATTATATGGCTAAAATCTAGCTAAGAGTGAATACATGCCTTGTGCATCTTTCAGGATATATATGCTTACTCAGGATGAGCTTTTCTGGTTCAATCTATTTGGCAGCAATTTGCAAGTTTTCCTTCTTTCTGATCACTGGGTAGTATTCCATTGTGTAAATGTACCACAATTTTTATATATACATTATTCGGTTGAGGGACATCTGGATTGTCTGCACCTTCTAGCTATTACTGGTAATTAAAGTAAAGCTGCTATGAACATATTTGACATGTTCTTGTGGTTTGGTGAGAAATCTTTTGGATATATGCCCAGGAGTGGTATTGCTGGGTCTTAACAACTCATGTATGTTAAGTCAGGAGATTGCATTCTCCTGGATCTCCAATTCCAGTCAATGTTATTATGAATTTTCTGAACTCCATCTAATAATCTGGCTGTAGTTTTGCCAAAAGATGACTAACTAATATATCTTGGAAGTCATTGATACTTAGTCCAAATAGTAAGTGGTGCATATGTTTAAAATAGCTCAAATCTGCACAGAATATAGTAAGCAGAACTCATAGAGGCTCAGAAAGACTGAGGTAGCAACCATGTATCATATATGGGTCTGCTCTAGGCCTGTTATATACATGATATGGTTATTTAGCTTGAGGTGTTTATGGAACTCCTAATTGTGGAATTGTGTCTGATCTTACTATCCTTTTCCTCCTACAGTGTTGCCCCATCCAGCCTGATATGAGGGTTTGTTCCTAGTCTTATTGCAACTTATGCCAAGTTCAGTTTACATTACTAGGAAGACTTTTTCTGAAGGAAAATGGAGGAGCAGTGGTCCTGGGAGAGAGGTGAGGTGTGTGTGGGGGGGGAGGGGGACTGGGAGGAGTGGAGGGAGGGAAGCTGCAGTAGGGAGGTATTATATGAGAGAATAGTACATTTTAAAAGTTTTCAAAGATTGCTTCAAGATAAACACTACCATCTTACACTTAAACTTCATGTGACTTGTGTAATATTTAGGAATTTCTATGCTAAAAAGAGCTGGTGACACCAATTATTTGTTGCCTGAGGGACCCTCTCCACATAACAAGATCAAGGATGGATGTGTATTGTGATGTTACTTGGACCTGCAGTGTGATGTATCATCTTGTGTGTCTGGCCCTTTAAAGGATCTGTAGTCGCTAGTCAACTGGCTCTTCAAGAATTCTTAGCCATTAGAACTGCTTGACCATATGAACTTCAGTGGGTGAAATTTAAAAAAACCAGTAGAGGCCAGAAAGGGAGATTGAATAGAGTGTGAAAAATAGAAGGCAGTTGGTGCAGAAATGGGTAGTAGATTGAGAAAAGAGGACCATTGATCCAGGAGAAACTGAGCTGAGGAGATAGGCTAGAGTTGTTATAGTTGGGAGGTGCTAGTCCTGGGAAAACTGGGAGAAGGACTGTTTAAGCAGACTGTGGGGAAACTGAGGGAGGAATGATTTGGAGAAATATTCCACAGTTTGGAGAAACATTGAAACAGGTGGGCTGGAAACTGGGAGAAACATTTGGGATAGAAATTAGATTCATGGATCTCTCTCTCACGTCTATTCTCTCCAACCCAGTGTTAGGGGGTCAAACTGGGTGGATAAAAGGGTGGGAGAAAGAAGAACTGACAAAGTAGCAGAGAGAAGCTACATGGCCCCCTGTTGGTTTTCTCCATGTGATCCCCTCTTCATTGCAGATTAATCAATGTATTGGTGTCAGCTCATTGCCTGGTCCCAGACTTGTCATATGGTCCCCTGGACGCTGTTCATACACTGCATGGGGTTGGTATGCAATAAAGACATAGGAAAGGAGAAAGGGAGCCCAGACACTAAACATTTACCATCAATACATTCACTCATGCACTCTCGAAAACTGGAGAACTAAAGTGAACTTCAGCAAAAAAAGTCATTTCCTGGGAGTTTTCCTTCTCGCTAAATGGCAAGGTTCTACAGGTTCTGTAGCTTTTCTGTCAGAGCCTCAGCATGAGTGATGTCCTCTCTGTCATCCTCTTCATGAGGGCATAGCAGTCTGGATCTGGGAAGAGCACACAGCGGACTGTGGTCTGCATGTTAGTAGTGTCTTAGAGTCACACTGGTGCTTAGAGGTTTAATCTATGAAGGTCTATTGACAGGGACATGGTTTTGCTGTTATCTAGAGCATTTATGGCTCCACTCTTTCCCCAAAGGGATCAGGTGCTCTGGGATGTCTACCTGGAATATGTCCTTCCCCCCTTTTCAAGACATGGACTCATTAACCACATGTGGTTTGAAATTGGAGTCAGGTAGTTCTGCTGCAAGTTGGTTAGCACAAGTTGAGTTTCCAGTTCCACAACCTCATCAGTAGCTATGATTTCTGGACACTGCACAGTCTCTCCAATGTCACCAAGTCCTACAAACAAAGATAGAAGCATACAGATGTATTCTCTTCTATATGACAAGGTTATCTTTATGACTGCAGGGTCACTAATGTGTCAACTGATAGGGTATAGGAAACAGGAATTTTTTTTTCTCACTGAATAAATACTTGGGACTTGACCAAGTGCACTAGGGAATCCTGGGTGAGGCAGCCCACAGGCCTTGAGAAAAGAGAGAGTGGCTTATCCTCAGTGAGTCCTGTATTAAGGGACAGTCAGGTCCTAGCATACTGCTAAGGCTGGTATTTACCTACTGAAAGACAACCATTCTCAGCAAGGGAGCCTACAGTCAGTAAGATTCTCATTTAGGTCACCAGGTGACTGGAATATATCTTGATTGGTGTCTTAACCAAAGTACCTGTGGCAGGCATTAGAAACCAGGCAGACAGCCTTACTCTAGGTAACATTCCACTGTTTCAATGTCTGTGCTGACTGCCCTAGTCCATGCCTTTTACACATATTAATGCACACACAACCCAGTGCTACAACTAGGAACTGACCTGACATAGGCTCTCATACAAACAGGAGTCAAGAGGTAACTCCTTGAGTCTATGTACCCCAGCCTAGTGTATTTGTCATCCCTTAGAGAGGCTGCTTGGAAACTTTGGCCTACAACCTCTCACTAACAAAAAAGCAGAGCCACCAATCTATCGAACAGCATCCTGCCTGAATTGTCTACTTCATATTTGGTACAGCCATCAGAAATGTATCATTGCAATCCACGTTGCTCACAGGGACTGGGAAGATGACACATGGCAGGAGGTGCTGGTGGAGAGGTTGGCGATGACCCTGACCAAGATTCAGACCTTACTACAGGAGGAGAAAAATATGGCAGAAGGGGGATAGCTGGTAAGTAAGACTGTACCAAATATGATGTAGACATATATATGTATATATACATATACATATATATATATATGTTGTGTATATTTGAATGAGAATGGCTCCAACTAGTCCCTAGTTGGTGGACTGCTTGGGAAAGATTAGGAGGTGTGATCTTGTTGAAGTAGGTGTGGCCTTGTTGGAGGAAGTGTGTCACTAGGGGTGAGCTTTGAGTGGTTTTGAGGTTTAAAAAGCCTATGCCAGGCTCAGTGTCTTGCTCTCTGCCTCTTGCTTATGGATCAGAATGTAAATCTCTCAGCTACTGCTCCACCACCATGCTTGTTTGCTTCCCATCATGATCATGGACTAATCCCCTGAAACTGTTTGAAAAATTTGAAAGCAAGGTCCACATTAAATGCTTTCTTTTATTAGAGTTGGCTTGCTAATGGTGTCTCTTTACAGCAATTGAACAGTAGACAGGTGTTTTGTGTTCCTGTATGTTTGTGTACCACATGCATACCTGTTATTGGTGAGTCCAGAAGAGGGCACCAGATCCCCTGGAATTAGAGTCATATATGGTTGTGAGCCATTATGTGGGTATCAAATCTGGGTCCTTTGGAAGTGTAGGCAGCATTCTTAACTGGGGCCATCTAACCAACCCATGGAGGGTAGGTAGCTTTTGATAAGTAAATGGATACAATAAAATAGGATCCAAGTAACTCCTTGTATCTGATCAAGTTATATGAATACAGTGGTTACTAGAGGAGGTCTTTCCATCCCAAAAAGAGACCAGATTAGGAACAGTGGATAAAGACTATATATCCTACATCAAAGAGGTGAAATCACACTGACAGAATTTTTTTTCACCACAAATCCAGTCATCTGGACCTGCCTCAGTTAAATCTACAGCAAGAGCTAAAGTGAGGATCAGAGCAATAGATAAAGGCAAAGGGTTTCAGGGAATTCCAATGGGACAAGATCAGTTCACTTAATGCATTGGATGGTTGACCTATCAACCCCTTAAGGCTCCACAATACATGGGCTGGCCAGTTTCTGATGTGACTACTAGCACAGGGCTATAAAGATCTGGTTTTGTCAGGTCCTCTGGTCTCATTTAATCCTCTGGTGCCACAGCTTGGCAACTCCAGATGGTCAGCTTGTGTGGTGTTGATTGGTCAGGAACACATTCCCAGCTGCCAGGAAATGGGTTTCACTCTGCTGGGATGGATTCAAGAAACTACCTCTTCTACCTTTACTGCAGTGGGAGAGGGAGTGGATAAAACAACAGTGAGTGGGCCTTTATAGAGGGGATTCAGGGGTTAGCAATTCTATCCTCTTACCCACACTGCATCTCCTGATTTAAAGGAGAGGGCATCTGTGGTCAAACTCTTAGGCAACTGTTTTGAGACACTGTGATGTATAGTAACCAAGGCTGAGCCAAGGTGCTGCTGACCACCGTGGGCGGGGGTCGTAGCTTTCCGATCCAAGGCTCGAGAA
>CAJQZJ010006709.1:593672-612969 GCA_907164525.1 Lophiomys imhausi | reverse complement strand
CTATCTATCATCTATCATCTATCTATCTATCTATCTATCTATCTATCATCATCTATCTATCTATCTATCTATCTATCTATCTATCATCTATCTATAATCTATATCCATTTATAATCCATCTATTCCTTCCATCCATCCATCCACCCATCCATCCATGTTAAATTAATAGAGATAGCTACCAAAATTTGGTGTTTTAAGAGAATATAGGAATTTATTTTCTTCATCCTGGAAACTAGGTTTTCAAAGCCAGTGTTGTTAGAGACAGTTTCTTTTGTGACCCTGAGAGAGACACTGCTTCATGCCTGGCCTCAGGTGACAGTAACCCATCCTCGGTGTGCCTCGACTTGTACATCATTCTTTTTCTGCCTCTTGCCAAATGGCTGATTTTTTCCTCATATTTCTTCATATTATCTTCCCTGAGAATGTGTGTGGCACTCAGTACCAGTGCTGCTGTGTGGGAAACCTGCCCTTCCTACTGTGGTTGCATCATAACTAATTACATTTGTAATAACACAATGCTACCAATGATATTATCAGATAGTACCTCTATGGTTAATTTAAAAATAGCCTACCTAATATTTTATCTGGCGATGAATACATTTCATATTAAAATGTTAATAAACACAAAGAAATTTACCTATAAGTCAGTTGTTCTCAACCTGTGGGTTACAACCCTTTTGGTGATTGGATGACCCTTTCACAGGGGTCACCTAAGACAATTGAACAACAGAGATATTTACATTATGATTCATAACAATAGCAAAATTATAATTATGAAGTAGCAACAAAATAATTTTATTGTTGGGGTCACAGCATGAGGAACAATACTAAAGAGTTGCAGTATTAGGAAGATTGAGAAATATTTTATAAGTGGTTAACTTACTAAATAAACACTCAAATAAAAGATTTATTTCCTTTTAGAGTTAATTTTTAATAACAATAATTATGTTTCTCAGGATCTATTTAAACATTTTTATTGGAGTTCATCCTAAATCATTTTATGGCAATATTAACTTCCTTTCTCATACTTTAATTTTTTGGAATGAATTATTTAGTTATACTATCCATAAGAAAATTAATTCAAAAGCTTTAATTATCATGGAGAATCTGCTACATATTCAAATCTGTGGGTAATAGGCAAATACTTGACTCTCCTAGAGAAATATATACTAAAGCTTTGATTCTCATGGAAATTTTCATGTTCTACTGATAATCCAAACAGAACAGAATTAGAAATGACAGTAAGTTCACAGTAAATTCTCATCTTTAGACAAATAAACATTTTCCTAATAAAATATCCTTGTGGGAAATTAACATGCAATTATGTTAAAAATATTATAGTAAATTAACATGTATCTTACATATAACTATAGCACCATGTGCTTCCTATATATATAAAACTACATTTCAAAAAATACATTAGAACACATATTTACTAGTGTTATAATGACTTTAATTTATGTTTAAATGGTTAAACAATAAAAGGTATATGGGCTTATGTGTGTATGTTTGGGGACAGAGGAGGAAAATACAGGGAAAAAAATTAATGATTACTGAATGTAGGACACAGTAATAGTATTCATGATGGGCTGTCAACATTTCAGTACTCCTGAACATTCATTCTCATGATAAAACTTTGGAGAGAAGCACCATGGACTGTTTTCCTATACTGAAGAACACTATGCACCTCCTGTCATAGTGGCTGTTTGTCTCATTGTGTCAGTTGATAGGGTTGATTTGGTAACAGTCAGAATAAGCAAGAGAAGAAAATGGGTTGAAGTATTTTTTTCTATTCTCTGTTTATATCCCCCCACTTCGTATTAAACACTCCAGTGGTGAAAAAGCCCATTTAGAGGGTGTGGCATTCGTCCCCTTGTTCTGCATGTGTGTGACCTAATTTTTAACCTTTTTATTTTGAAGCAGTGTTAGACTCACTGAAAATACCACTTTGTTCCTCATAAATACCTCAAGCATCAGAACTAACTGGCTTGTATTGAGGTTTTTACTATGGACTTTGTAAGTCATAAATCAGTTATGAAGAAAGAATTACTCACTGGTAGTGGATGCCTTTACATTTTATGACACTTACTTGCTTTTCTGGTTATGCAAATGCAATTATATGTTGCTTTTCTCTTTGTGTCTGTAAAATAAATAAGCTTTGCAACAACAGTGAAATGACATGAAAGGAACGAGATAAATTAAAGTTTCAAATTTGAGCATATTAAACATAACATAGTCATCTTGGTCCGAGTTTTGTTGGGTTAAATGGAATCTCCACTTCCAAAGGATGGTATGGGGACAACAGAGTTGTGTTTCAGGGGTGAGTCATGTGGATTAAAGTCATCTTTTATCTTTTAAAACCCCTATCTCTGAATCTATGTGAAATCTAAAGTTTAGCCTGTAAGTGTGGCTTGATTTCAAAATATGTAGCTTGATATTTAAGAAATTTATGTTCACTGATAATTTATACTGTCTCTGGAAGTTTGGAAACTGATAGAAAAATTCCAGAAACCAGATAAAAATTTCAACGGTGTGGCTCAACACCTGGGAGGGTTATAATTTTCTAACTGTAAAATCCATTCTTTCATGAAATATCCAGTATCAAGTCTTGAGAGGTCATCTTGATGTGGCCACCCAGAATGCATGGGTATTTTGACTCTCCTTAAAAACAATTGTACAATTGTGGGGTCAGATCATAGATGCCAGAGAGAGGGGGGGGAGACAGAGAGAGAGGAGAGAGACAGAGGAGAGAGAGGAGAGAGACAGAGAGAGAGAGACAGAGAAGAGAGACAGAGAGGAGAGAGAGGGGAGAGAGAGAGACTGATTACTGCCACTGATTACTATTGTGTGACTGTACAGATTGTAGACCATTGTTCAAAGTCTGTTTCAGCTGTAGAGGAAATTTAAAAACAACTAGATCACAGTATTCTAGTGAAGATTAAAATGAGATTGCTCATACAAAATATTTTCTAGGACACAGAAAACATGTTGCAAATGATGCACCTAATTCTTAGAGTTTATTGGAGGGAATCCACAAAGATATTTTATCATAACATAAATTAGTGCTGTGCAGTCCTGACATTCTCATTAGCTTGATTTGAATTGAGTGATGCATGACATCTGGCTACTTCTGTGTACATTTGTCTGTTTCTTTTGGGACAGGGTCGCAATGTAGCCCTGGCTATCCTGGAACTCCCTGTGTAGACCATGCTGACCTCAAATGCCAGAGTGTGGGATTAAAGGCTTCTGACACTATGCTAGGCCATACTGTTGACTTTTGTATGAATAAAATTGATGATACCACTTTTGGAGTACTTTTAGCATTAATACAAAAATGGATATTGATTTTACTATTCTGATTAATATTTAATGTGGCACGTGGAAAAAGTTTATGATTTTATGTCTTTCTATTTAGGGAAATGTATGCTTGCACTCCCTAGATTAGAAAATTTCCATCCTGCGCTTCTTTTCTGATTAGTGCTTTGGCACGACGTGCCAGGACCCACGGTGCTACAGGGTTTTCAGGCCCAAATTTTGTCATCTTAGTCATTATGGTAAAAAATTACCTATACATTCTTGGGAAATATTTTCCTTGAGTAATTTAGTGAATATTCACCAAGTAATTGCTGTCACATTATATATTTTTTCAGAATAACATTTTATGCTCTTCAGAGGGAGAACTACGCACTGTGATCTGCTGATCACTCTAAGTTACTTTTAAAAGTTCAGCTAAATTTTCTTCTCATCCTTATAGAATTTGAGCATGTGGCTGTGATGTAGCAAGGGAACATGGAGTAATGTTCCAGAGGATGGCACAGACTGAACACAGGCTCCCTCTCAAGTACTGTTTAGATGACTATCCATGATATCTCCACCAGGAGAGATTTGCAGGTTTTTAGAGGTAGTACCATTTTTGCGAGTTCCCAATCAGCATGGCCTGACATAGCATGCGTGTAAGTACACAGGCCTATGATTGTATTACCTGCATGTTTAGGCATTCACAAGGTGTCACCTTATTCTGCAGTTCAGCCTTTTTCATATTTGCACCTGTTAATTTTTGTATCAGTATTCACTAAAATCCCTTTAGGAAGAATGCGTGACATTTATGTACAGAACTGATGTTGAATGCAGGGGTACTGTATTTCTTTACTAAGTGAAGGATCTGGCCAGCAGACAGACATTAACTGCCATATCTACCCATCTTGCACACAGATACATATGCCTGAGTGGAGACACTAATGTGTCTTTATAAGGAAACTAGCAACAGGAAATTTAAAATTTTTCAAAATGGCACTTGCAGATGTTTCTCACTCTAGGGGGTAGATATGTATTCATTTATAAATTCACTTACTCACTCATTCTTTTTGAGGTTTGGGGATCAAACACAGAGCCTTGTGAATGTTAGGCAAGCATTTTTATCTATGAGTTGTTCTCCCAGCCTGTGTTATGACCATTTTATAGCTAAGTCTCAGAGAGATTAAGTAGACATGTTTGCTGTGATCTGATTCTTGTGCAGGTAAAACATGCTTTGAACTATTAGTATCAACTATATTAGCACTTTGTCACTACCCGTAGAATTACAGAATCTGAAGCCAACACTAGCAACTTTTACAATTTTTATTTTAGGAAACAAAAGGTTATCATGGATTTTTGTGTGTGTATTTAGGGTCCTTGGAAATACACCTTTTATTTGTTTCCTTCGGAAACTTTTATCAGTGTCTACTCACTGCAGGGTTCAAGCCCGCATTCCAGGAAAGTTGCATTTCTTTCTTAAAAATTAAGCTAGTTTTCTCCCTTTTGGGTTTCAGGGACGGATGGGTCTGTAATACACATCTTATCAGTGTTGTGTAACAAATCATTCATTACTTAATGGGTTTAAACAGCAGGGCTTACTGTTCTTTACAGTCTGAGCAGATGACTGGGTGAGGGATCTTTGTTTATGTGTGTGTTTCATTCTCTTGATGTAATGTGGCCCACATAAATGCAGATAGCTGTGCCACTCTGCCGGGGGGCGGGGCTAGCGGAGCTGGGAAGCCTGCCTCTTCTTTCTGGTTTTTCCTTTATTCTGTCACATGAGAAGCTGTGTGTATGTTATTGCCCTCCCCCTCTACTAGGAATAGGGGGTACTCTATGTTAGAGGCCAGCTGTAACCTCTAAGAAAGGCTTTCTAGACATCTCTGTGGCACTTACATTTGTTCTTTATTAATTTTGACTTTGACCTATGAGTCATCCTCCTTACGCACAGGAAATGATTCTTGTTTGTTTCTGAGGACCTCAGTCTTCTTTTTCTCCATAGAAAGAAGCCTGACTTCCTCTGCAGATGACCCCATTCCACTTAGCTCCAGTTCTCATGAATATACCTGTCTTTAAAATGTCGAATTTCTTCTTAATTATATTAGTAGTCACTTCATTTCTCCAAGGTACGTAATTCTTTCCTAGCCAAATCTTCTTTGCTTTTGACATGTCAGGCTGCCATCTACTATGAAATCTACTACAGAATCTAGAAGATACACCTTTGATATATTTAGCTTTTTATAGCTCATGACTACTCAGGACAAATGACATTGTGTAGCATATCACATTGGTCTGGACAGAAGTCCGAATTGTTCAGAGGTACTCTTGGTGTTCTGTTGGCTGAGTATACTCTTGGCTGAGTACACTTGGGAGACATTGGTGTAAACTTCACCAAACACAGACATTTCTGTCATCCTCTGCCAAAGCATAGGAGAAAGCCCTAAGGGCAACATTTCTTGTGTCAAAGGAAAGTTCAGAAATTCACTAAAAATCTTGTATTTTTCCAAATAAATCTTTTTCTTAGAGTGGAGACTTTGGGGACCATGGAATACTCTTTTATAAGTTAACTTCTTAGTAAACAGAATTAAAATGTCCAGTATTATGAATTCTTCAGCCTTAAGTTAATATTTGATAAAGATTCCAAGAATACACAATAGGGACAGCATGATATCTAAACAAATAATGTCCTGAAACATTTATCTCTCCATACACAAATACACTTACCACCGGAAGGATGGCTCAGTAGATAAAGGCACTTAATCTCTGCGTCCAACAGCGTAAATTCATTCCCTGGGACCCAGCCTGGTAGGGAAGAGAAATGACTCCTGCAAATTGTTCTCTGACTTCCACATATGTGGGCATGCATGTTCCCCCCCCACACAAACACACTATAAAAAAGAGATGAAAATTAGATCCTTATTTGATATACTACAAATATTAACTACAATTGACTAAAGAATTAAATGTAAGACATCAAGCCATAAAATTAGTAGAAGAAAATATCCAGGACATAACTTGAGAAAAAAAAAATTTTGGTTATGGTAATGCAAATAACAAAAGTGAGTTTGAACAGGTAGAACTGTATCAAACTAAAATGTTTCTGCACACAGTCAGGTGCCATGCTGTTATATCCAGCTACTTGGAGGGAGGAAACACTGAGGCAGCAATGTAATACTATTGAGCTAAGAATTCAGGGTCAACCTGGGAGACAGAATGAAAAAAAAACTTGCTTAGCATGTTGGCACACTCCTGCAATTCCAGCACTCAGAGGCTCAGGGCAGGAAGAGCATAAATTTGAAGCTAGTAAGAGCTACATAGTGACATCAGACCCCCCCCCCCCAAAGCAGTATACAGAACCTGTCTCTCTAACACACACTAAAAATTGTCTGCACTACAAAAGAATAATTTAAAAATGAAAATATTTGGAAGCCATATATCTAGTAAAAGGCTAATGACTATACTAAGGAGTTCAAGCAACTTACTAACAAGAAAGCAAACTGGATATGGGCAAAGAACCTGAACGGACATCCTTCCAAATGTGTCATGCAGTGTCTAGCAGATACGTGAAAAGGTGCTCAGTGTCACTTGTTGAATCAAAGGCACAGCCAGATGACAATATCCTTATTAGGATGGCTATGATTCAAAAGAAAAAAGTACTGCTAAGCATATGAAGAACAAGAAACCTTGATCAATTTTGGCAGGATTGGAAGCCATTATGGAAATCAACATGGAGATTCTCCAAGAAAAGTAGAAATAAAAGTAGCATTGACTCAGCAATACCTTCTCTGGATGTAAAACCCCCCAAAATAAGATCACTATCCTAAAGAGATTATCATTCCTCCTGTGTTCATTCCAGCATTATTCATAGTAACGGTCCTAGAAGAAACCTATGTTCTTTGAACAATAAATGAAGAAAGAGAATATTGAATATGTAAAACAATATTCAGCCTTCAAAAGGAAGTAAGTCATGTCTTTCGCTTCACCATGCATGAACCCCAGAGGACATTACACCAAGTGTAATCAGCCAAACACAGACAGGTAAATATGATCTCATTTATACATAGAATCTAGAAATGTTGAAATCAGGGGCAGAGTGAAAGAGAGAACATGGGAGTTCGTGGTTGAACTCTGACCACAGACCACACCTGTACTTACTGTGATGCACAAGAGAGAAGGAGGCTTCAGCCTGTTTGAAAGACACCCTTCCATTACACAATGATATGGGCTGCTCATTTGTGTTCTCTGAAAGTGCCGGCGAGGTCACCTTGGTCAGCAATGGAAAGGGGAATAAATCAGAAGCACAGATAGACTTTTTGGGCCCAATCGTGGTCTTAGAACACATCAAGGAAAGTGGCTTGCAAATAACAAGTCATTTCAAGTGAAGTGTAACTTCTCCAAGCACCTGTCAGTTAGAACATATTGATTTTTCATAGGGACTATTAAGGCAGCTTTCCTGAAATAGGAAGAGAGATATTTCTATTCAATCTGTGACAGGTAGCTGTATATCAAATGGAGAGAGAAGATGGCTGGGTAGAATGTTAAAATATTGGCCTTTTATACCCCACACCATCCAAGAGACCACTTGTAAGTCCCAACATTCTTTTAAGTTGAATCTATGGAACACAGAAAGGAAATAAGTAACCAGTCAAAAACAGAGGACGCATGAGAGGGACAAATGTCTCCATGAGTTGAGTGGGAAGCATCCTTGAATCCAAAGGGATGGACAGGCTCAGCGGGGAAACTGATATGAGTTCGAGAGGATCGTGGCTGAGAGAGACAGAAACCACACAGTCTATTAGCAAATGCACTTAATATTCATATCTTAATGAGAAATGGAAAAGCCATGACTTCAATATTAACAGAGGAAAATAAGTTTTCATGGGATTTACACTTTTCTTCAGTTTTAAGTTGTTTTAAGGTGCAGAGTTGAATGCTGGTCAAATGGTATCAGCCATTCAGGCAATATAATGCAAGCAATGGTTACAGAGGTTCCGGTTGTGGAGTTCTAAAGCCACTGATTAATTTCAACAGGAGGAACAGGTCATGTGCAAGAGGATCTTAACTAGAAGAGATCCAAATAGCTTTTAGTATTGAATTTGTTTTTAGTATTTTTCACATCAAACACTCTGGAATGTTCCTTCAGTAGTTCTAATAGTGAAGTGTACAATACCAGTCAGAATGGGGCCAGCCATTAATTACTAAGTATGACACAATCACTCCTTCCCATGTTAGGGCAAAGCTCTCGGTAGTGGGAATGTTTCATTTAATAGGGAGGTAGAGATTTGTCCAAAGTACACAGAAACACCTGGGACAAGACAAGCCTTCTGAGAATCTAAACTAGGCCTTTCTTTGTTTCATCAAGGCACTAAAAGAAGAAAAGGCCAAAATGAAATCAGGAGAAATCTTGGTCCAGATTAGCAACTGGGATTGAACGTTGTTCCTTGCCAAGCTGATAAAGAAAACTAAAGCCTTATTGACACAGAGAGAAATCCACTGTAGCTTCTAAATCATAGTGTAAAACAAGGGCAACTAATATTATCTGTGTAGCAAACACAGCCATATGTTTCTTCTCTGAATTCAGCTAAAACCTTAGTTCAGTAAGTGTCAGCACACATTATCCACTGCTGTGGTTTTGATATGAATTCTCCAGAGGGTCATGTGCTGGAAGCCTTGTCCCTAAGGGAATGGTACTGAAGTGATGAGGTTTTGGGGGAGCATTACATCATGGGACACCACCCTTGAAAGAGATTAGTGTAGTTATGACAGCAGTGAGTTAGTTCTGAGAGGTACCTGCTACAAAGCAAGGTCATCTCTTCTGAAGATAGCCGGTTCTTTTCCTACTTTTCCACTAACTTGTGACACAGCCTAGAGGGCCTTGCCACAATGCTGTCACCTTGCTGTTTGAACCCCCCACCCACCCACCTTCCCCCAGCCCTTAAGAATCATGAGCCAAATGAACCTTTTTATTAAGGAATATTTAGTCTTAGGCGTTCCTCTGTAATAATACAAAGTAAGCTGAGACATCCACTAACAACTGAAATGAGAATAACAGGGGAGCATGAGACACGTGAGCTCCATTCATGTTTTGGTGCTGGCCCTTTAGCTGTCTGAGTGGTAGATAGGCCACAGTCATGTCCCCAGCTGTGGGTACCAGGTTCCCATGTCCTCTCTACAGCAAGTCCCTATTACAGGGTAAATTCAGTTCATGTTCTCTTATGTCTGTATCCCAGAAATCTAAAAATGTGCTAAACGTTATATATAAACTGTTTTTTTTTCCCTCACAAGGTACAAAGCTGTCACTGCAAGGATTTTTCTTTCAGATTTTGATATCAGAATAGTCTAGAGCAATTTTTTTTATCATAGCATCAGGTTATACCGAGTGTTCTGATCTAAGTGCATTTCAAGATATGCAGCAATGATACACAGACCCTGTGAGTGACATCTTTTATTGATAAACCAAAGCATATCTAAGAGACTATTCTTGTCTTTTAAATTTTGACATATTTTAAATAGGGAATATTGATAAAAATCAAGTCAAAATTTAAATAACACACTTATATCTGCAAACACACACACAAAAAAGCAAATAAAGGACTCATTTAGTGTCTATAAAGAATTATCCTTGAACCTAATACCTCTGAGTATCTGGAGGGGAAAACATTCTTTTTTTTTAAGTCAAAGGTATCTTTTTTCCCTTGATTGAAATTATTTCTTGGGCTGGAAGAATGGCTCGTTGGTTAAGAAGTGTGTGCTGCTCTTGAGGAAGACAGTGTTTGGTTCCCAGCATCTACACTGGGTGGCTCACAGTTGCCTGTAACTCCAACTCCAGGGCTTCTGGTTCCCTCTTTTGGTCTCATTGGCATCTGCACACATGCACAGACACCAAGACACATAAATAAAAGTAAAAATAAACATCTTAAATATATATAAAAGAAAGTAATTTTTTGTTGTTTTTAGGGTGAGTTTAACAGTTTCTCAGGGTTGTGCCTCCTTTGCCCTTTTCTTTTCATGTGGTTCTAGGTTCAAGAGCTTTTTCCTCCATGGTATGTTCTCCATGGAAGGGGTAAAGAGTCCTCATACCCGGACCTTTGCCAGACACTGTCTGCAGAAGAACCTGGCCAGGTAGGGGTACCTGAAGCTGCGCAAATAAAGGTCTCCACCAGTAGGGTGAGAAAGCCAATAAACACCCTGTAAACATTCAGGGAGGAAACAAGCCCCACTGTACACAGAGGCCTGCCAGGGGACCACAGGCCTCTTGGCTGTTGTCCCTTTCAATCTTGATGAGTTGGGAAAGTGTAAAGAGAAGAAAATGACAGGATATGAACATGGAATGTGCACATAAACACACTCCCTCTGAGGATAGATTTTAGATTATGGGTCTTTTAACACAGAAGACACATAGAGCTGAGCTGTGGGTTGCTTTGAGGACAGCAGGACACAGTGGAAAACCATACTGTACTGAACTGACAGACCTTCATTCTTTTATTTCTGATATCTGAAGTGTCTGGTGCCTCCCAGGAAAGTGGAATCTGGTGTTTACTGGTGTTAAGGTATTCTCAGAATGGAAGGCAGATCCATACTCTCACATCTAGAAAAGGGAGCTGTGGAGCAACATCTAGAAGACCCATTTAAAGCCCTTCCTCTTTGTAGACCACTTGTTTTATATTCCTCAGTTAATTTTTGTTTAGATTATAATATAACATTTTTGTCTTCCATTTCCTCCACCCAAAACCTCCCATATATTCCTCCTTGCTATCTGTCAAAGTCATGTCCACTCTTTCATAATTGTCATTGTATGCACTTATGTATAGGCATATATATTTCTAAATATTATCTACTCCATCTGTATCATGTTTTCAGGGCTAACCATTTGGTATGCTCTTTCCTAGGGGAGACTTTCTCCCACTATCAGCATTCTCAGTTCTCTGTAATTTTTCATATAAGGTTGAGGCCTTGTGCTTTCTGCTGTCCACTTTGATGTGTCCATTGATGCCATCCTGGTTCAGCTTACTTTTAGGCAATCACATTGGTGAGACTTTATGAATGTAACATCTGACATTACTAGGAGACATACCCTCACAGCAAACTACTTGATCTTTTGGTTCCTACATTCTTCCTGTCCCCTCTTCCTCAGTGTTCTCTGAGCCTTAGGTTCGGTAGTATTTGTAGATGTATCTGTTGGAACTGGGCTCCACAGCTCTGCATTTAGGTTGTGGGTTTCTGTACTAGTCCCCATCTGTTGCACTGAGAAGTTTCCTCAATAAGATGTGAAGAGTACACTTATCTGTGGAGATAAGGACAAATGTTTAGATTGTTCTTAAGGATTATGTTTAATTTTTCAAATGATGGTTTAGTATTTTTGAAGAACAGTCGTCAGGATATTGGAAGAAGCACTTACTTTTGGGGAGGAAGTGGCAGTTGGGCAAGGTACTAAGGTAATTTGTTAAGAGCATCAAGGTGCTGTATATTTAAATATACTCTTGGTAGAGGATTTACTGCTAGGATATAATTGAAGAGCCTTAAATGCTAATGAGAGAGAGGCTGGAGAGATGGCTCAGCAGTTATGAGCACTGTTTTCTCTTCCAAAGGACCTGGGTTCAAATCCAGCACCCACATGGCAGTTCATAGCTGTCTGTAATTGCCAGGCGTGGTGGTGCATGCCTTTAATCCTAGCACTTGGGAGGCAGAGGCAGGTGGATCTCTGTGAGTTCAAGGCCAGCCTGGTCTACAGAGTGAGTTCCAGGACAGCCAGGGCAACACAGAGAAACCCTGTCTCAAAAAAACAAAAAAAAATTGCTAATGACTCCAATGTTTTTATTTTAATTATTTACTAGATGGTGAAGGCACGAGCTTTTTAAATATTATTTTGGCTTGATTTTATAAAAGATAGTTCATGCCTTAGTTTTAAGAATCACACAGATCAAAGGACTGACTGTCTTGGTAACTTAGCTTCCCTGGTATTATGCCCTCACTATGGGTGATTTCTGAATCACTCAACTGAGCCATTGTTGTTTGACTGAAAGAAACATAAAGTGGAAGCTAAACTGCACTGTTTCTGTGACCTCTTGAGAAATTTAAAAGCATTTTGAAAAGTATGATCTTGATCATGTAAAGTTACTAAAGGTACTAAGAAGAAATGATTAAAACCAGAATAGACATAGGGCATGGCTAATAGTTGATTTAAAGACAACAGAAGTGTGACTCTAATGGTCAGTAATAATTATTAAATGTAAGTAATGGCCTTAAATATTCCTTAAAATTAAAGTAAGGGGTGCTTTTTTTGGTCCCAGTTTCTGAAAAGGTCAAGGAAAATATGTTCGTAAGTGAAAACACCTGAGTCCCTCCCTCTGGTCACTGTTTGGCAGGGGCATTATCTTGACCTGTAGTCATGGATTTGATGAAGCTGTCTTCTACTCTATGGTACCTTTCTCCTGCCAGAGTTAGAAAATGTTAAGCAGAAGACAGGAAAGCATTAATTTTGTAAGTGTCATTCTAGGAAAGCCACTGAGCATCCACCATAGTCTAAGAAGTTTCCATACAGACTGCTAATCCATGGAACACCAATATACATGGTCATTATCAATGTCTACATTTTGTATGGGAAGAATGTTAAATAATCCTCATAGATTAAGATATCCAAGAGAGGGCTCAGAGTAGCCAAGCCATGGAATTGTCAGATACAATGAAATGAAAATTTAAGTACACCCAAGGGTGATCATTACCACATGGTTTATGTTAGTTCAATTGGTGAAGAACAGACATAATATTTGAACTAGGCATTGATGATATCGAGCCATTAGTGACATTTTTAGTGAAAAAGTAACAAGTCATATTTTCTGGTTTGAAAATATTGAAAAGACATATTTTTATTTAGTATATTTGTATTAATAAATTTAGTTTTTAAATTGGCAGAGACTTACTTTACACTCCCCAAAGGAATTCCATTGTTTAAATTTAACATTTATTTATTATTTCAAGTTACATCACAATAATAGTCTGTTGGGAGGAGGTCTAATGACATTGCTTCTGATAGGTTGATTTCAATGCTGAGATCTGGTTACTGCCCCTTCTGAGGCATCCTCTTGATTGGTTAATAAAAATCGCTGATGGCCAATTAGCTGGGCAGAAAGACTATAGGAAGGTAGGACTTCCTGAGATTAGAACAGGAACCATGTGTTTTACACAGAGGATTAATTCATTCTAGCCAGGAGCAGGAAGAAGAAGGACACACACCATGGGTTAGAAAAAGAACCTCATTCATTCCACATGGCCAGGAACATCGGCATAGTGTGGAGAATGGTAGTCCAAGGGGACATATGCCTTTAAGGGGTCATATTTGGGTAATAGAATTAAGAGCTAGCTTAGGTGGGCCAAGATTGTTCAGTTCAGGCCAAGGCTTGTTAAAATCCATGTGGTGTCTGTGTGCTCATTTATAATGACTGGTTAAGGATTAACAGCTGCCAATCAATTAACAATAATCTAAATACTACAAAATAATTTAATTAGCCATTTTCTACAATAGTCCCCTCCCTCTTCCCCCTCCTGGACCCACCCTCCTACTCTCTTCTCCCTCACCTCCTATCTGCTTTTTTAAAAAAAATTTAAGGTGTATCTTTTCCCTCCTGACAGCTTCCCCTTTTAGTTCAATAAAAAGCTCTTTTTCTAATAACAGTAAATACAAAACAAAACAAGAACAATTAGGTCACAATTATGAAAATTATAAGATATAACATACATTCCCAATGTCCAGTCCATATGTAATTGGCAACTGATATTAATGTTCTATTATCTGTCTATCTCAATGAGTTTAAAGTTCTATACCTAACTCAGTTTCCATCCTAACTTGTATTACCAGCTTAAAGACATCTTTTTGGACCTAGAACATCCTTTTAATACCTAAACAGCTTAAAACTTAACTGTGAGACTATAACTGTCTAGTCTTCAACCACATCAGAGACCTGATAAGGATAAATATATCTGAATAACCAGGAAGTGCAGTGCAAGCAGCTTCCAAAACTAAGAAATGATAGACAACTGGCTGCCTGGACAGTCTCCAATTTCTCTCTATAACATTGGAGCATCTATCTTCAGCCTTTTGGCCCAGTATCTCTGACAGACATTAATTGTAAAGCAGGAATTATGAAGGACTTGCCTACCCTGTCTTGGCAGAGCAAGGGTGTCAACTTACCCACTTCCAAGTTTTGTCCTTTTTGGACAGCATTCTGTCCACAGTTGAAGCAGGGGCTCTCTCTTGCCCAGTGACAAGCTTGCCACTAATGCAGCCATCTCCAAATGGAGATTATTTGATGCTTATCATCTACTTGGAGTAGAATGGGGATGCTGTCAGGAGCTGATATGTCTCCATATCAAAAAAATCTTCAGTTAAGAAAACATCGTTGAATGCCATATTCTACAGATTGCTTGAGGTTTTTGAAGACTACCTATCTATCTCTGTATATTTGGATAAGCAAGTGTTGCTTATTTCTTAGCAACTTCATTTCTGATTAATTTAGAAAACATCTGTGATTCACTATAACACCACCTAACAAAATGAAATGTTTGAATGACTATTAGTTTGCATTTCTTCATTATCCTAAACAGCTTTATCAAAAGGCCAAAACTTCACATTGCATTTAAGTATTACATAGGTACAATAACTTAAAAAGAGTTAACCTTAATTTTGTATCAATACAAAGATCAATACCAATGTAGCTAAATATAATGTTAATTTTACATCAATATACAAAGATGTAAGGGTAGATTCAATAATCTATCCATTTTTCTTTATCATTCCTATATTATGTGTATATCCCATTTTTTCAAGTCAGAAAAGACATTTCTAATAGCGAGACATATATAAGACAAGATACTGACAACTACTTATATTTGTAGCTATTTTTCATATTTTCTGTATCTTACACTTAAAAACACATGGTATATATTTGTTTCCTTCCTAATCTGATCCAAATTCTCTGAAAGAGAATTTGGAAGGCTTAACATTAACTCTCCTCTCATCATGGTATATCAGTTTCTTTTTTGGAGAGGAGTTGACCATACTGGTGTTGGCATCTTATTTGGGAAGATGGAGTGTTAATTCCTGTCAAGGCTTTGTGTCATAGGAGGTCCTGTCATTTCATCTTTTAATTACCTTTGCTGTTGTACTTGATTCAAATCATGAACTATACAAAGCAAAAGCAAGGAGTAGTGTTTGAAGGAAATACTCAAGTGGGCTCCTTTCTGACAGCTGAAAAACATCTGTATAAAACAACAGGAGAGAAAAACAGGCAGGATTTAAGTACTAGTTGCAGTGGACTTATAAATCACATCTATGAATTACATTTCTTAGACTTTTCTTCACTTACCTCAGGAGAACTCCAACTTAGATAAGCAGGATTTCAGTAACATGTGTTATATGTTTAGAAACCATGGGTGTTACAAGTCCCAAGCTGTACATCCATTACATATGCGTAGGGGCCTAGGTTCATCCCATGCATGCTCTCTGGTTAGTGTTTCAATCTCTGTGAGTCCCTGTGGGCCTAGGTTAGTTGACTCTGTAGGTTTTCTTGTTGTATCCATGACCTCACTGGCTCTTTCAATTCTTCCTCCCCTTCTTTCACAAGATTCTCTGAGCTCCAAGTAATGTTTGGCAGTGTGTCTCTGCATCTGTTTCCATCAGCTGCTGGGTGAAGCTTCTTAGATGATGATTATGCTAGGCTCCTGTCTTCTAGTATAGCAGAATATTATTAATAGTGTCAGGGGTGGGCTCTCTCTCATGACATGGAACTCAAGCTGGGCCAGTCATTGGCTTATTCCCTCATTTTCTGCTCCATCTTTATTCCTGCACCTGTTATTGGCGAGAAAAGATTGTGGGTAGAAAGTTTTGTGGCTGGGTTGGTATCACCATCCCTCCACTGGAAGTTTTGCCTAGTTATAGGAAGTGACTGTTTCATGTTCCATATCCCCTATTGCTAGGAGCTTTATCTAGGGTCACCCTCAAAGATTCCAGGAAGGTTCCATTGTCCTAGATTTCTAGCTTGTCCCAGAGATACTCCCCACCCACTGATTCCAGTTCTCTCTCCCACCATCCTCCCCACACTTGATTCATCCTGTTCCCCTCCCCACCCCCTCTCCCACCCAGTTCCATCCATCCATCAATCAATCCCAGATGTCTATTTTATTTCTCCTTCTCCGTGTGACTCAAGAGTCTATCCCTTGGACCTTATTTGTTACTTAGCTGCTTTGGGTCTGTGGATTGTAGCATGGTGATCCTGTACTTTATGTATGATATCCACTTGTAAGTGAGTACATACGATGTTTGTCTTTCTGGGTCTGGGTTACCTCACTCAGGATTATTTTTTTTAAAGATACATCCATTTGCTTGCAAATTTCATGATATCATTATTTTTAATAGCTGAGTAATATTCTATTCCTCATGTGGAACCTCTAACAGCAGGAGCTGTTGGAGGTTGTCTCTGACTCTGTTGCTGGCCTTTGTATCCCTTTCCCCAACTGGACGTCCAACCTCAATAAAAGATGTGCCAGTCCTATCAAGTTATAACTTGATATGCCAAGGCACATTGATATCTGTGGGATAATAAAAAAATTTTAAAAAGGAAAGAAACCACAGGTGAGTGTCTCTGTGGGCCCTTAGGAAAACTTGATGCTTTTCACTGGCTGAAGCAGTCATTCTCCACTCCATTACTGGCAAAAACACACACACATGCACATGCATGCACACACATGCACACACACACATGCATACACACTCACATGTCTCAAGACCTGAAATGACAGGATGAGAACTAACTAACCCTGATTTCATCTAACCAGGACTTGATATTAAACCAGGACTAATCTACCCTTTTATATCTATAGACCAGCTCCCATTCCTGAATCATCTATTCAACAAATGAACAAATTATTGCATATCAGGCACTGGTAAATAAAACTGGGTTTACCGATACGATGAATAAAAGGATTCACTGATGTCATAGAGCTTATGCTCCATTGAAAGGCAAAATAGCCTGAAATAATAATTAGATGATAGTGTGTATTTTTATAAGTGTTTTAAAAGAAATTGGATGGGCAGTCCATGGCATATATGTGTGGTTGTATATCTTGTTGTGTTATCTTTTATTTTGAAATATATCCCATGATGATCTGGGACTCATGGTTTTTCTGCATCTGCTGCCTAAGTGTCTACAACAGTGCCTGGCTAGTAACTACTTTTGATGGAATGGCCAGAAAAGATGCTGTCAAGGAAGTGAAAGAAAGAAAAAGGCTAGTGGAGAATAGAGCAAAAAGCCATCAAGCATGATCTGGGTTTGAATATACTCTAGAGGGAGGAAAGCTACATTAGCCAAAAAGGGTGATATGTAGTAAAGAGTTTAATTTCAGTCTGAGCACAGTGAGACGTCAACAAAGGCATTTAAACTAGGGAGTGGCATGATCTGATTTACATTTTAAGAAATCTTAAGAAAGCATCCTACCTGCTTTGTGCAGAGGGAGGCTTTGCAGAGGAGAGGCGTCAAAGCGGGCCATTATTGTAGAAGTGCTATACCGTGTAAAGTATACAAAAATTGTGATGCAAGTTAGTATGAAAGCTGAGTTAGATATAGAACTTTAAACTCATGGAGATGGTTAGATAGTAGAATGTTAAAGTCAGGTACCAAATACATATGGACTGGACATTGGGAATGCATGCTAAGCCATATAACTCTCATAATTGTGACCTATTTATTTCTGTTGTTTTGTATTGTATTTATTGTTATAAGAGAACGAACCATTTGTTGGACTGAAAGGGGGAACTGTTAGGGGGAAAAGATATACCTTAAACTTAAAAAAAGGGGGAAGAGCATGGGGGTTGAGGGGGAGGAGGGTGGGACTGGAGGGGGGAGTAGGGAGGGGAATGAGATTGAGATGTAACTTGAAGAAGTAAAAAATAAATTAAAAAAATTTTAATGGAAAAAGAAACAAACAAAAAGTATAGAAAAAGTTGAACCAGAATGGTGGCATAGAGTGAATAACATTAGCACCCTGAGCCCAGATAAGAAGGTACAGGGACAACTTTGGGGAGTTTTTCTATGGAGATGAGCAGACACATGCTTCAGAAACAGGACTGGATAGGGTGAAGTGCATGGGGGAATCTTTGTAAAGGAGAGACAAACTAGATTAGGATTACCCCTGAACAGTCTTAATTCTGGAGAGAGAACAGAGAAAAAAAGGAGGAGAATGAAGTGCATAACTCCTGGAAGGTCTTTCTCCTTCACACACCAGTTCCTTTCATCAACTCCTGTTAAGCCAACCCTATTTTCTGTGGGACATTGGCATCATCCCAAATCATTTGTATAAACTTCATTCAGTTTGCATTATCTCCCCCAGGAATGTTAAGCCTCTTTCATTCACTATCAGAAAAAAAAGAGAGAGAGAGACTCTTCCCCTTTGAAGCAAATCCCTAGTGCCCCTGAGCAAGAAGGTCTGTACTGAAGATCTAAGAATCTAAGAAGGAGGCATATAGAAGGTTCATTCTGGCAGAGCCGCCCTCCTCCAAGGCCATCTCTTCCAGAGGCTTTGTTTTCCAAAAGCAGATGCCTTCTTCCCCTGTCTTCTCAATATTGGAGAGGAGAATGAAGGGGGCAGGTGTATTAGGAGTTAGAGGAGAGAGGATACAAATTTTTCTACTGCAGAATGAGAGCACCAATGGCCCCTTAAACTTGGTGTCATGACTCTAAAATTGGAAGTTAACAAAGCTGCACATTTCCCTCAGATGGATTTAGTTCAGACACAGAAATCAAATATGAGTAAAGCTTAATCTTCTTAGAAATTGTGTCCAGAAATTACAAGTGAAAGAGAGAAGGGAAGGTGGGTTGAAAGTTGGGTCTTTGTGAGGTTTAGGTATCAGGGTGACTGTAGCCTCATAGAATGTGTTTGGCAGCATTCCTTCTGTTTCTATGTTTTGGAAGAGTTTGAAGAATATTGGTGTTAGCTCTTCTTTGAATGTCTG
>CAJQZJ010006709.1:573587-588117 GCA_907164525.1 Lophiomys imhausi | reverse complement strand
GTGTGTGTGTGTGTGTGTGTGTGTGTGTGTGTGTGTGTGTGTGTGTGAGAGAGAGACTGACCGACAGAGACAGAGACGGGGACAGTGCACCTTTCTGGTCATTTTATTTACCCAGCTGGCTAATGCTGTTTCTCATTTCTGAGTTTTTCTAAGCCAGACTCCTTTTCTGTTCATGTCTCTTTCTACCTCCTAGGTGGACAAGAAAATTGTAAGAACCGAGATAGGAGTGCTTCTGCGCCTTTCACACCCGAACATCGTAAGTGGCTCTTAGCTTACTTTCAAATAATTTCCTAAGCTGTAGAAGGGAACATTGTCCTCTACTCTTCGTGTTGATGGGGACGAGGGGGGTCCATCCTCTCTGTGAGGCAGCATGGCTCAGCTTGAGGCCTTACCACACCACCTTCAATCATTGTCAGAAAAGATGCATTAACAATACATACCATGCTTTTTCTCATGCAGAAAAGGAGAAAAATGGGGAATTTTGTTTTGCTATAATGAAACACTGGCTTTCTTCCTCTTTTGATTTCCTATCTTTTTAATATGTCATTGCTGAAAAGGTCTGTGAAGCAAAAGGCATTGCTTTCCAAAGTCATTTCAGCCTGTGGGAGAGAATCTGCTTCAGAAATAATGCAAAGATGCAAATAAATGATGTACATGAATAGGAGAACTAAATTGTTTCCAGAAGCTCTGCTGTAGTCTGTCCAGACGACGCTTCTGAGAAAAATACCGAGTGAAAAGCTTTTTGGAATCAATGAAGTGAAAAAGAAGAAAATAGTTTTCACAGCAGCAACTGATTTTATAAATTAAGCCATCCACTTAATTCTTTAAAATTTATTTGTGTCTGGGGTCATGACCTGCGATGCTCAATGCAGAGTGAAAACACAACTTCACATATGCATTAAAGGTGCACTTAGCAGCTCCACACCAGCCAATATTTCTCTTATAATACACAAGAAGATGGACTGTAATACTGAATCAACAATCTCGAGTTGCCACCCAGTGCCCAGGCTCCACACCTCCCAGTGTCTGTCATTTTCCCATCCCTGGTACATTGACTTCTCACCCTGAGTTTTATCTTCATGGCCCCATAGTGACAGCTTCACATTTTCCTAATTCCCCGGGTTGATATTCAAGGAAGAAATTGGAAAGGCCTCATCAGCAGAGTCAGATGAGAAAAGGTTCTCAGAAACTACTGCAGCCGAGTTCTCTTCGAACTTTGCTACCCAGAGTTAGCTAAAAATGCTCCCCAACTTCATCCAAGTTTGTTGATCACACAGCAGGGTTGTTGTATGGGTCTAAGGACCCTTCACAAACAAGTGATTCCTTAACTGCTGAAGCGTGCTTTTCCATACAGACTTTCCCCCTTGTCTTGCCTCACACCCTAGTTCCACATCCATTGCTCTCAAGAGAAAGCATTGTTAATCTCGAGCAGCCATGATGCTTTAAAACAGTTCTATAAAGTTGGGTCTTGTATTTGATTCTAGGGGAGAGAAAGAAAGGAAGGAAGGAAGGAAGGAAGGAAGGAAGGAAGGAAGGAAGGAAAGAAGGAAAGAAGGAAAGAAGGAAAGAGAGAGAGAAAGAGAGAGAAAAGAAAGAAAGGGAGAGAGGGAGGGAGGGAAAAAGAAAGGCGGGAGAAAGGAGGGAGAGAGATGGGAACAAGAGAGAGATTGCAACATTCACGTAAAAATTAGAAGGTGTTTTTAAGGGAGTTATTTCAAAATGAAAAAATATCAAAATTTCATGGAACTTTTGAGGATACTGAGGTGTCTGACAAACAAGTGAAAAAGAAACAGGCAGCTGTCTGCCTAATGCTAGAATGAGGGACTTTCGCTGACTTGACCCAACCACTGGTAATGCAGACTTCTGTTTTGTCCATAATTTTAGACATTTTCAAGGAAGTTGAAAATGAGCAGTTGTTGATGTTCTTTCTTAATGTAATCTTTTCCCCAGATAAAACTTAAGGAAATATTTGAAACTCCCTCAGAAATCAGTCTGGTCCTTGAGCTCGTCACAGGAGGAGAACTGTTTGACAGGTGAGTTGGACCTAGAGGGCAAAACAACAGAAATGTTGGTTCTGTATCATCAAAAATTAATGGAAAAAAATTTCCTAAGATTTTTTATAATAAAAGGATTGTATGAATTGGTATATTTTCTTAAAATAAAATTTAAGAATATTGAAGAAAGGTAGATAGTAATTGGTAAGATACATAAATAAGTAATTAAAAAAGAAAATACTATGTTTATGTTTACCTTTACAAATATTTATATTCAAAAAGTAGAATTTTATAAAAATTTACATTATATTTTAACAAAATAGTAATATTTATGAGATTATTTGTATGAATGGATACTTAAAATTCTGTTCTCTGGTATGATCCAAAAACTCATACAAGTCAGTATTCTTCAATGATTGTCTTTAACCCATTTTCTGCAGTATAGGAGTCTATGTAAAAAGCTCCATGTTGCAGATAAAGCATGGCTCACATTGGCTCATTGTTCCCCCATTTGAGAGATTTGCTCATAGCTTATCATTCAAAGAAGATGTTTGAAAATGGGAGGGGAAGAATGCCCCCAAATCTAGAAGGACTATGGGTCAAGCTAGCTTGAGGCTTCTATAGTTGTCTCTCTTTGCTGCCTCCTTAGGAGATTTATGGATGGGCTCTGCTATGTTCATGGGGGTATCAACAAAGAATGAAAGTGAGGATTGCAATAGGAAATATATAGTACATAGTATACAGTATACTGTATGTAGTATGTAGTAGAAACAGTGAGAAGCTGATGTAAGGTCTTGGCAAGAATGGTGGGAGAGTTAACTGGATAAAGAGAAATCAGACAACTGGGTACCTGAGTTCTGTCTAAAGCTCCATGAGTGTTTCCTGAATGAAACTCTAGAAGAAATGGACTCTAGAAGAAAGGGATCTAAATGGGCATTGGCTTTGACTGTTGAAGGAGGAACACTACTTCCCAACTCTTATGACGGTCTTGAATGTTTATGTTGCTCTCAGATTCACACGTTGAAAGCTTAACTCCCAAGATGACTCTATAGAGTTGTCTCCTCTGTAAGGGAGATAGGTTATCAGGGAGCCTGTGTGAGCAGAATTAGTGGCCTTCGAAAGAAACACAGAGTGAGCACTCACTCCTTCCTCCAGGTGAAGGCAACAGTGAAAGGGCTCTGTCTCCAATAAAACCAGCCCTCAGAAACAATCTGTGGGTTTCCTGGTCATGAACCTCCTAATTTCTAGAACTATGAAAAAGAAATGTCTATTGTATGTTAGGTATATTTTAAGGCTACCCCATCAGTCCCTCTGTAGTAGCCCAGATAAACCAAGACAAACAAGTAGACTTTAAAACTGAGATTTTGACTCTTTTAAGTATTATAAATAAGGATGTGGGCATGCATAACTAGTCTCCCGGTGTCGTAAAACTGTGAGATTTTGATTCTTTTAAGTATTATAAATAAGGATGTGGGCATGCATAACTAGTCTCCTGGTGTCGGTGTGTGTTGATAGCCTCAAGGTTCTGAGCCCTGATGAGATCGCTCAAAGGTAAGCTGATCTAGAGTAATGTAATTAACTTCCCCAAGTTTTGGAACAAATTTGAAGCTGCTCTGTGCTGCTAAGAAACCTTAGGTACAGCAAACCCACTGTAAGGTCATCTTGTTCCATGTACTTAGACAAGATTTCTCTGGAGTGTTACCGGTATTTATTTATGACTCTTTTAATAATACCACTTTTATTGAACACTTTTATGATTATAGTCTTTGTCTAGGTACAGTAATATATTTGTAGTATGATCCTACTGGCTGTGGAGGCATGAGAGCTCTCTAAGGAAACCTTGCACATTTCTCTGCTAATTATGGTCTATTAGATAGCAACCTCACATTCTTTAATTATAAATAGTCGGAGATAAGAATCCTCATGGAAGCTATCATTTACCAGTGGTATTTATGATTTACCTACCACCTTTCTTCACTTGAGTTAATTGTAATCAAGAGTCTCTTCTTCCCTGCTTTTGAAGCTTCAAGGAGAGAATTTGGGATGGAAATTTATTTCAACTCTGGAAAAAAAAAAAAGAACCAAAATACTGTTGATAAGTTTAATTTGTAGAAATAAATGAAGTACTTCTGTTTCATGTAAGATTGACAGAGAGACAATAAAGTGCTCACCATATAGCAAGCTCTCAGTTACTTTAAAATATAGATTTTTTTTCTCCCTGAATATTGTCCACATATTGGCATGGAGGACATGACTAGGCCTCTCCATTGTGCTGTTTAACTCACAGTTATCCATACATTTTATCAAGTTGAAATAAATTCTGCATTATTACCCAGTCTATTGTCTTTTTTTTTCTTGAGAGTTAAAAAAAATTCCTAATATTGTTTGTTTTGTGCACTTAGGTCAAGATCTAATTGATTGAATTGCAATGATGAGAATTTATTCCTAGTCTAGCGGTGGCTCTAATAGTAACAATGAGTGAACTCAGAGCATTTGGAAGGGGTGATCAAATTAATCCATTAGGATCAAGGTGGTTGTATTTTATTAGTTAAAGATCTCTTTGAGGATGCTTATGAAAACTTAAACAGTCAGCTCCACATAGAATCTGCATTTCATGTTGAATTTAAATAAAAAAACAGGATAAATGATTTGGGATTTTGAAATAAAATCAATGCTTTTTCTATATTAGAAAAATCATATATACATACATTTTTATATAAAAATCTGCATAAGTCTGACATCATGGGAAAAAGAAAGCCCTCAGAGTTCAATTCTTCTCAATCTTATCATAATTCTTAAATCTTTAACATCTCTTCCATTAAACTTCCTAACTGAGAGAACTCTGGAGCTTTCAGACATGTTTTCAAATTTTTTCTCTCTGGAAATGATTGTATTTTACCTCACAGCCAATCGAGGACTATCATTAGGCTTCTAATTAAATTTAAAATTGCCCCCCCCATTTTGTCTTATAACTCCAATATTTGAATTTCTTATAAATTTCTTTGTCCTGGCTTATCTTTCATAAGGTTTTGTTCACCAATGCCAAACGCTATACATGGAGCTTTTAGAACACAAAGCTTTGAATGTTGACTTTTCAAAGACAGCAGATCTTCTTTACTTTTAACATTAAAACAAATCAGTCTAATATGAACAGACACCTGGCTGATTAAAAGATAGCCTCCTGAAGGCCCGTCTGTTTATGCCAGAGATTTATAGGTTCTTTAAAGGTCTACACTTTCAGCCAGGTGATTTTAACAGGACCTTTATTCCTTGATACCCTTTGTGTGCTAAATTGTGTCCCTCAGCTCTGGGCAGCTTCTTGGCCTGTCAGCTGTTTCTTCAACACCAGTAAATGCCTCAGAGGAAGAACAAAGGCTCCCGAGAGCAGGCTGATATTGCTTCCTTGGCTTTTGAATGAAGTCTTTACTTCTTTGTTGTTCTCTGATGTCTTCAAACAGAATTTTAAATGCTTTTAATTTATTATTATTATTTCTTTTAACATTTCATACATGAGTATACTCCATTTGCATGATTTCTATCCCTCCTTCTCTCTACTTCAACTCTCCCTGTTTCTGCCCCCTCACTGACTCCCTTTCAAATTCATGTCATCTTCTTTAATTATTAGTTTCTCTCTTTCTCTCTCTCCTGAGTTCATTTAGTGTTCTCATGTGTACTTTGCTAACATTATTGGCTCACATACATGGCAACACTCCTTTGCTACTTAGATATGTTTAAAGGTTAACCACTTACACAGGGCTCATCTCTGGATAAATCTGTTTCTCCATCTCTCAGCCCATAGTTCTTCATCTGTGGGTGAGACCTTGTGAGATTTTCTCCAACCATATTAGCATGTCAGCTGGTGGTGTCACTATGTATGTCTTTTATAGGCCACCATATTGTTGGCACTCCATAGTTGTAGACTCCCTATCACATCTAGAAGACGCTGTTCTTACAGCAAGCATTCTGTTCCTCTGGTTCTTGTCACCCCTCTTCTGTACATGTGTCTCTTGGGGCCACTTGCTCTCTCCATTTTGACTAGCCATGGATCTCTGTAATCATCTCCATCTGCTCCAAAACGAAGCCTCTTTGATGAGGGGTAAGAACTCTTCTTTTTTTATATATATACTTTATTTTTTTATTTCTTCAAGGTACATCTCAGTCATAATCCCTTCCCTACTCCCCCTTCCTGTCCCACCCTTCCACCCTCTTCCCCCCAACAGCTCCCCCTTTCAGTCCAACAAATGGTTCCTTCTCTTATAACAGTAAATACTATACAAAACAACAGAAATAAATACGCCACATTTATGAGAGTTAAATGGCCCAGCATACATTCCCAATGTCCAGTTCATACATATTTGGCCCCTGACTTTAACATTCTACCATCTAACCATCTCCATGAGTTTAAAGTTCTATATCTGACTCAGCTTTCATACTAACTTGCATCATTATTTTAAAAACATCTTCTTAGA
This sequence comes from Lophiomys imhausi, assembly GCA_907164525.1. Lineage (NCBI taxonomy): Eukaryota > Metazoa > Chordata > Mammalia > Rodentia > Muridae > Lophiomys > Lophiomys imhausi. The sequence continues at coordinate 581,654 of CAJQZJ010006709.1, read as the reverse complement.
TCCAGAACACCCTCTTGATTCCTAAGCAATTCAAAATTTAACTATGAGACTCTAGCTATCTATTCTTCAACCACCTCAGAGACCTGAGAGGGATAAATATATCTGATTATGTAGGAAGTGCAGGGCCTGCATCATCCAAAACTAAGAAATGACATATCAGTGGCTGTCTGGACAGTTCCTGTTTTCTCTCCATACGTTACAGCATCAATCTTCAGCCTTTTGGTCCTGTTTCTCTGACAGACATTGATTGTAGAGCAGGGATTATGAAGGACTTACCTACCCTGTCTTGGCAGAGCTAGGCTGTCGACTTCCCTGCTACCAAGTTTTGTCCTTTTTGGACAGAAGTCTGTCTACAGTTGAAGCAAGGGGTTTTTCATGCCAAGAGATAGGCTTGCCACTAATTCAACCATCTCACACTGGAGATTCTTCGATGCTTATCTTCTACTTGGAGTAGAATAGGGGGTGCTGTCAGGAGCTGACATGTCTCGATATCAAAAAAATCTTAATTTAAGACAACATCTTTGAATGCCATATTCTGCAGGTCTCTTGAGGTTTTTGAAGATGCCCTATCTATCTCTTGTATTTAGATAAACAAATGTTGCTTGTCTCTTAACAACTTGATTTCTGAGTAGCTTAGAGAATATCTGTGATAGACTGTCATAGTAGCTAACAAAATGACACACTTGCATGACTAGGAGTTTGTATTTATTAACTATCCTAAACAGTTTAAGATGGTTGGTATCAAGAGGCCTGAGCTTCACATTTCATTTTTAAGTATCACTAGGTACAATACCTTTAAGAAGCGTTACCTTTAATTTTGTATCAATATACAAAGATCAATTCCAATGTGGCCAAATATACTCTTAATTTTGTATCAATATACAAAGATCAATGCCCATGTAGCCCAATACAATCTTAATATTACGTCAATATACAAGGGTCAATACCACTGTGGCCAACTATAATCTTAATTTTGTATCAACATACAAAGATCAATACCGATGTAGTCCAATACAATCTTAATTTTGCGCAATATACAATGGTCAATACCACTTTAGCCAAATATAATACTAATTTTGTATCAATATACAAAGGTATAAGGGCATATTCAGTAATCTGCCCCTTCTTCTTGGTCCTTCCCATGCTATGTCTATGTCCCATTTTTCTCAAGTCTGTTCACTCCTACATAGGAGAGAAAGAATGATACAGAAAAGAAAAAGAAGGAAGTCCCTGGGTCTACCTAAGAACTCTTCTTATCTGTATGTATAAGGATCAGTATTTGGAGTATAGTTAGAAAGTATATTGGTTTAGGGAAATGGCAGTACAGAGCTCTCTTCTTGGGTCTGTGTCGTCTCCAGCCACTGGCAGTTCAGTTTATTTTATTTAGCGTGTTTTTATTTTCTTGCTGGGAGCCTGCCTCACCACCATTGCTGAACAGAGACATTCCTATGTGGTTCAAAAATTCTTTACCAATACTAGTGTGTTTTCCTCTTATGAGAAGGCAGCTTTGAGGGGAAGCAGGAGGAAAAGGAGTTCCCTTGCTATGTAGATATGGAAATTTTGAGTTAGTAAGGATATTTTTGGTTGTGAGCTTAACCTTTAATGGCTGAGTCATGTTTCCAGAATTACTAAGATAAATGATCTTGAATTCAGCAGCCAGACTGCTTTCAGAGGGCTCCTTTTTCAATGTGGTATCTCACCGTCTTTCTTAAGAAATTCAGTCTCACATCATAGGCAAGAGAATGAACTACTGTTGATTTTACATGTGAAGAATCCAAGTTGTATGGGCTGCTCTTGAATAAAGCTGTGCTTAGCCCATTCACTCTTCAGACTTCCTGGGGCCTTCTCTTTTTTTTCCAGGAACATGAGCTAAAGGAAATATTAGTGTGTTGGAAACTCATGCTTGAATTTTATGTCTCTGACTCTAAATTTACTTTTCTGAACTTTCTACAACTTAAAATCTTTTTTTAGTAAATTTCAAAGTGTCTATAAACAAGAAGGGTGACCGTATTTCAGAACTGTGCACTTAGGCTGTGAATTGCTACCAACCTTTGTGAACTGGCTAACCACCAAGTTAATCAGCACCAATTTCTCCTCCTTCCTTCTACTTCTTTCCCCTATCAGTTCTCAAATATGCCCCTTGGCCCGTCTTTTCATTGCTTCTGTCTGTTACAACCTTAACATTTCCTTTTCGGTAACAAAGGACGCCTAGTCGGCATTAACCCATCCCCTTCTTCGTTTTGAAGCAAGAATTTAACCAGGGAAGACCAAAAGCTACCCAACATTTTTAGTTCAAGTAAATATATTTTCAGGCATGTCAAGCATATCCACTTACAACCCTGCATCTCCCCTCACTCTGCCTTCATTACCTGCCTTATTTCCCTCATGCTAACAATGACACATTGCCTCCATGCCCAAGGAACCCAAAGTCTGGGAAAAAAGAGAAGAAAACTGACTTGTACTCTGATATTTTTAAGAATGTCATCATCTTCCAAACAAAATTATACTGACACCAGTAAAGACAGCCAGTAAAGATCTCATATGTGGAACTAGAAGTCAGCAGGTAGAGGATAAACAATGACCATCCCCAGACAGAGTGATACCCAAAAGCATTGGCAGGAGGTGGGGCAGGGAACACGTTTTTTTAGTCTCCACTTCAAATGTTGAGCAAGGCAGAAAGCAAGCAGTGGTGAGATATTTTTCAAGTGAATGGTTGAGTAAACAATGTACTCTCCAGCAATTTATATACAGTCTGTGGGTCAGACTTTTCATCTCTCGTATGAAAGAATTGGACTAGAAATCTCTTGGGACCATTCCCAGGCCTGCAGTTTCATTTGCCTCTCTCTTCCTCCTGTATGGGAACTCCCCAGCCAGCACCCTCATTGATCCACAGCCTACTCCCCTCACCCTCACCAGCGCTCCCACATAACAAGTGCTAGTAGTATCTTTGAATTTTTTTTAATATATGAGTTTTAACACCCCCCTCGTTCTTGAAGAAGGCATATAAATGAAGATGCTATCAATGGAACGTGCAAAAGCAAAAAGTAATGCTTATAAAGGAAATGCACATTTATACCAGGTTGCAGAACTATTCACTTTAATAGAATTTTATGTGTAACAGCACAGTGGTGTGCTGTTATCCACTGAGATTTGATTCCTGAAACTCACGTTATTTGGGGTTTTATCTTCTGACATTCAGTCTTTTGCTACACATTTTCATCAGTCCAGTGCCTTTTTTACATGAACCTACAGCTACCTAATAGCCCAGTCATTTGAGAAAGAGCCATGATTGGTACACAGGGTAGTAGGGCTGCTAATCTGTATGCTATGATGCCTCAGAACATGATTTGAGATCTTCAGCTGTGGTGCCTCTGCTAACTGCCTGGATGGAGATGTGCTCAATTCAATTTGTGGCAATTATTTTGAGAGAAGCAAATGCACCAGAGCCATGCATTAAACTAGACCCTCAGAGAGAAATGCTTAGTGCCTGTATTTTCTTATCCTACAATTAAAAAAAAAAAAACAGGTAAGAAGGAAAATAGATCAGCTAGGGAGATAAGGCCAGTATGGACCAGCACAGAAAAGCAGTAGAAGGAAAAAGCACAGTATGTAAGGAAGAAAGGATGTTAGGGGCAGAGGATATTGTAACAAAGAACCTAGAGAAGCTTCCCTGTGCTGTTTTCCCAATCTCCTCATCCTGCAGGAAGTATGGTTTCAGGGTAGCCTCTGGGCCAAGATCGGCCATGAAGACAGTGGGAGATATTTTATTTTAATTCTGAGCCTTCCAGTCTAGCTAACAATGGAATGCTGTGGAATTGTGTCATGTTGACAAGTCATATGGCTTTGTCCTTTGAAAATGATCTTAGGATTCTGGTAGCATCTTAACCACTTTCCAGTTATTTTGCAGAGCATGAAAATGAATGTGCTTCAGGATAAAGACAAAAAAAGGACAAAATTACCTTTTTTTTCTTTTTTTGGCTCTACAGCCCTCACAACGATTGAATACTTTCATTTCTTCTGAAAATCAAGGTCACTAGTATATTCTGTATAGAGCTGTAAACTCTTGACTTCCAGCCATGTTCAGTTTCATTGCTGTTTCTATAAAGACACCAGATAGCTAGTATAATTGAATGTATGTACCTTCATGAAGCAAGTATTCTGTTTTGCTGAATTGGAATTGCTTTGATATTGTTAAAATAAGTGTCAAAGAAGATTTACAGTATTACAGTCAAATCTAAAACTGTATAGTTTTGAACTTATAACCCTTCTGCTTACTTATTTTCTCTCAGGAAGCACTGATAAGACCTCCCTCTAAGGTGACTGGGATGGGCATTACTTCCCAGTCTAGTGCATTTGCTCCTGGTGATAAGGTACATCTGCCAAGGGACTGTCCAGATGGCCTTGGCCTGAAAATTTTCTGACATCCTTTCATTTAATGATTAGTCATGATGCTCTAAATAGTTACCCATAGGCTCCTATGAGCAATGCTTGCTTCCAGGCTCTGTGAATGATTCAAGTCCTGCAGAAGTGACACATCACCTTCATCTTCCTTTGCTTGCCCATTAATATCTTCACTTATTATCAGAGTCCTGCTATAAACCCATATTTGTGATGAAGAGTTCCCTGCTATTGACCTTAATTAATCTCAAGTGGTCTGAGCAGTCAGCTCAACTTATCAAATATTTATAATGAAATGTCTGTAGCCTAGAAACATAACCCCATGACAGAGATTAAAAACTGTTGGAGAACAAAATTCCTTTTAGCAGAAGGATCCTAAAAGAGAATCAGTGGATGGGTCATAGAAGCCAAGATAAAATATGTGGATAAAGGTTGAGATGAGGTAGAGGAGACAGCAGAACTTTGTGTCTTTGCTCTGTGTGTCCCTGCTCAAGAGATGCTTCTGCTTTTCAATAGAGAGTTAATAAAGCCCTCCACCATGCAAGCTCACAACATCATATCCTATGAATGAGTGTACAGATCTATGATACTTCCTTTACTGTCTGTAGTTTCACATAGACCAAATCAAACCTTATCCCCTTTACTTCCAAAGAGTACCTGGTTTGTTCACTTTAGACAGGAAGGTGTATTGTTGAATATCACCACCCACACTCATTCTCTGATTCCCACTATAGCCTTGTTTCCACCTTTAAGAACAGTTTCCTACCCACCTGACCCCTCACTCCTCATCCATGCTCAACCCTATTCCTACCCTTTCCTGCATTTGGGAAACATAGGTTCACTTTTTGGGTCTGATCTGAGATATCTCTCTTCCCACAAGATTCCTAAGCTAGATTACTATTTCTCAGCCCTCTCTAGCTAGTCCCCAATGCCTGCATCACAGCATTTAGTTAGACTATTTTGTCTACTTATCTAAGGAGAAGCCCTGCCAATATCAAGAGCATGTCTCATTCACTCCTGAGTGCCCAACACACCATAGTCACCCATGATATTTATTGAATGAGTAAATATATCTGTTGGAGTGCACCCTTTCTACTGGTTACTTTTGTATTAGTGTGAATTATTTTACTAATATGTCACTCTTCCATCCAAACAATTCCTTAACATTCATCCACACAATAATTTGTTCTGAAACCTGGGTACTGCACTAGTTCACAAACACTGCTAAAACAAATTCCTTAGATTGCATGGCTTATAATCAACAAATATATTTCTGAGTCAGGGAAGAGGAAGATTAAGATATCAGTAGATCATCTTCTGGTGAGGGGCTGATTTCTAGATTCCTAAAGATGCTCGTGTGCTTTCTTTCCATGCAGTACAAGAGAAAACATCTCCTCTATAAACACTAATCTGACTTGTAAGGGCCCCACCCTTGTGATCCAATTATCCACCCGAGACTCCACCTCCTAACAGCTGATTCTTTAGAATAGGTCCATAGGCAATTAGGGTTTAACATACAAGAATTCAGTTCATACTGGGCACTTACCCCTATATTATACCTAAATAAATGTACATAAGCACTTCATCTAGGTCGAAGCTTGAGACTTAAACCAAAGTACAGTGAGGGAATTCTAACTGGTAGAGCATTGCTTTTCCAAATGTACTGAGACATGTAAGGTCTGTGTGTTTGATAGACAGCTAGAAAATGTGGTGCATAGTTGTGCAAGCTAGCTTTCTTAACCCTGGTAGTGTGGTTGTGATAAAGTGTCATTCTGAGTAAAGGAGCATGAGGGAAATCCAGAGTTTTTGAAAGTCATGAAGTAAATTTTTTTACCATCTTGGAGTAGGGACAAAAGGTTGCAAAGGAAGATAGTTTTCAATTGTCATACCCTATCACTTTTCTGACATACCCACGGAAACCCGAGCTTGCAGGCAGAGTGTATCAGGGAGACCACAGTCACCTTTTTGGTGGTTGGATCACAAAATCTTCATATGAAAGTAGAGAGTGGTAATATGATAGTGAAAGTTCTCGTCCTTCTCTGTCACAGAAAACCTTTTTCTCTTTTCTCAGACTTAAATTTTAAATGGTCAAGAAGTATAGTTTAAGAAATTATCTCAGGCCCAGCAAGATGACTCCGCAGATAAAGGCTCTTGCTGCCCAGTCTGACCACCTGAGTTCATTCCTTGTCAGTTATCCTTTGACTTCCACAGGGGTGTCACAGTACCTACACCCACCCACATATACCCCAACACACTAAATAAATAAATATATGTTAAAATATTTCAATTGAAGTTTTTGTAAATAGATGTAACCACTTAAAGTAGTCATGAATTGAAGAAAATATATAGTATTGTAAGGAACTATCTATACAAATGATTTTCAATGTACAAATAATAAACACTCCAGGGGTATAACTGAGGAGGAGTTGGAGGAGTGAACATGATCTGCACACATATTAAAAAACAAAATAAAATTTAAATGTCTAAATAATAAAATGATGGCATTAGAATATTCTATTTTCCATGGTGGTCTCATAAGATACAAGGGGTTATTTCAACCCATCTCTTCAACATAGCACTTGAAGTTCTTGATAGAGCAATAAGACAGTTAACAGAGATCAAGGGGATACAAAATGGAAACAAAGATGACAAATTATCCCTATTTGCAGATGATATGATAGTATACATAAGTGACCCCAAAAATTCCACCAGAGAACTCTTACAGCTGATAAACACCTTCAGTAAGGTGGCTGGATACAAAATCAATTCAAAAAAATCAGAAGCCCTTCTTTATACAAAAAATAAATGGGCTAAGAAAGAATTTAGGGAAACAACACCCTTCACAATAGCCACAAACAATATAAAATGCCTTGGGGTAACTCTAACCAAGCAAGTGAAAGACCTGTATGACAAGAACTTCAAGTCCTTGAAGAAAGAAATTGAAGAGGACATCAGAAGATGGAAAGATCTCCCATGCTCATGGATAGGTAGGATCAACATAATAAAAATGGCCATTCTGCCAAAAGCAATATATAGATTCAATGCAGTTCCTATCAAAATACCACCACAATTCTTTGCAGACCTGGAAAAAGCAATTCTCAACTTCATATGGAATAACAAAAACCCCACAATAGCTAAATAAATCCTGTACAATAAAAAAAAAAAAATCTGGAGGTATCACCATCCCAGATTTCAAGCTGTACTACAGAGCAATAGTAATAAAAACACCATGATACTGGTATATAAACAGACCAGTGGATCAATGGAATCGAATTGAAGACCCAGAAAGGAACCCACACACCAATGGTCACTTAATTTTTGACAAAGAAGCCAAAAGCGTACAACGGGAAAAGGACAGCATCTTCAACAAATGGTGTTGGTCCAACTGGATGTCCACATGTAAAAGAAGGAAATTAGACCCATACTTATCACCTTGTACAAAACTTAAGTCCAAGTGGATCAAAGGCCTTAACATAAGGCTGGTCACACTAAATCTACTAGAAGAAAAAGTGGGAAATACCCTCGAACTCATTGGCACAGGTGACAACTTCCTGAACAGAACAGCAACAGCTCAGGACTTGAGATCAACAGTCAATAAATGGGACCTCATGAAACTGAAAATCTTCTGTAAGGCAAAAGTCAATGTCATTGGAACAAAGTGGCAACCTA
>CAJQZJ010006709.1:552544-573187 GCA_907164525.1 Lophiomys imhausi | reverse complement strand
TAGGTTGCCACTTTGTTCCAATGACATTGACTTTTGCCTTACAGAAGCTTTTCAGTTTCATGAGATCCCATTTATTGATTGTTGGTCTTAGACACTGAGCTGTTGCTGTTCTGTTCAGGAAGTTGTCACCTGTGCCAATAAGTTCAAGCATTTCCCCACTTTCTCTTCTAATAGATTTACTGTGTCAAGCCTTATATTAAGGCCTTTGATCCACTGGGACTTAAGTTTTGTACAAGGTGATAAGTATGGGTGATAAGTTTTTGGCTTCTTTGTCAAAAATTAAGTGACCATAGGTGTGTGTGTTCCTTTCTGGGTCTTCAGTTCGATTTCATTGACCACTGGTTTGTTTCTATACCAGTATCATGGTGTTTTTATTACTATTGCTCTGTAGTACAGCTTGAAATCTGGGATGGTGATACCTCCAGATGTTAACTACGCTTTTTGAACTTTTAAAATTTAAGTCTCAGAGACGAGAAGGTTTTCTGTGACAGAGAAGGGTGAGAACTTTCATTACCAATTTTTCTTATGCTCTTTTATTTTTATCATAACTATTCTGTTCTGCATTTCCTCTTCCACTTTCTCCCACTTTTGAAACATTTTATTTGTTTTGAATTTAGTTGCTAATATCAGTTACTTTTAGAGTGTGTAGTTTCTTCCTGTAACATTTAAAACAAACAAAAACAAAATGAAGTTATCTTCTGAAAAATAATTACCCAGGTTTCATAAATATTACTTTAACACTAATTTTAATATACAAAACTTTCACATGTTCACAAACTTGGAAAATTGAATTGAAGTGTATTTGATAATATTAAAGATTTGCTGTACTTTACAAGTATGACACTTGTTTGTGATTTAAAAAGATGTATTATGATTTGAGTAGCTCTATTTGCCTTAAAATAATAAAACAAGAAAGTAAATAGTTAGGCAAAGATAAAGATTAGCAATATATTAGTAATTGTGGTGTATATATAATATAAAATTTACTTGGCATATGTTTAAAATAATTTACAATTTAAAGTTAAAATGAGAAAGTTGTCAAGAGGAAATGGATGTTTTTCATTTTCTTAGCAATGTCAAAATTTTAGAATGGCAGTTTATAGACTCTTTCCCCTGGTGTTGGAAAAGGCTGTTGCAATTGTTGAGATGTATCTTCTCTGACATTCATTTAATTAGCATCCTTTAATATCCAGTCAAGTAAATGCATGTGTCTGAGAAGCATTTTGTGTTTATATTTTTTTAGGATTGTGGAAAAAGGATATTACAGTGAGCGTGATGCTGCCAATGCAGTGAAGCAAATCCTGGAGGCAGTTGCTGTAAGTAAGAAATAGCATCGGTTTGTGTTTAGCTATTGGTCATCTCCTCCTTTTACAGGCATCATTCAAACAGTGCTGGCACATGATGTAAATGTACACAAAAGAGTACAAGATGTTGCAATAGTATATGCTTAGTTAATGCACGTAATGAACTAGTTACTCAGATCTGAAGGGCGTGGCACCCCTATAGGTTTGTCGAGCTGTTTATAGAATTATCATGAGTCTATGGTGGGCTCTGGTATTGTCATTTGTTCTTTAATATTTCCTTCCTCCTGTTTTCAGAGTAGTTCTTTGTTAGTATTACTGTTTTATTCAGTTTGATTGGAAATTGAAGAGGGTTGAATATGATAAATATAGGCCCTGAAGCCTAGAGATTACTGCTTTTCCTCTTAAAATAAACCAATGGAGTTGAAGAAAAATGAATCTGAGAGTTTTATTTTTGAGGAAAAATATAAGATAAAATTTTATATTGGAGTATAACTTCATAAATTAATTGTGGAAACAAGTACACATTTATGGATATGTGAATTTCAGAATTTGGTTTGAACTTCAGGTAATTGTTGCCTAAATAAAACAAGTTTCAACTATACTGGCTAAAATCTTCCCATGTGGTCACTATTCTTTTCTCAATATTTACTTTAATATATGTATATGCACATATACATGTGTCTGTGTGTTTCATGAGGCCAAAAGAAGGTGTCAGAATTCCTGGAGCTTAGACTGACATCTGAAATCAGGCCTTCTGGAGGAGCAATAAGCCCTCCTAACTGCTGGACCATCTCTCCAGGTCTGGTCACTATCTGGGATATCTTAATGATTCATTGCTGAGTATAAAGCCAAAGAAAATTATTCTCTGAGCCTATGGACCAGGTTCCAAGGGAGGATATTTACCAGAAATAGTTAAAAAAAAATTGCAAGCCTTTGATCCCAGCACTCAGGAGGCAGAGGAAGGTGGATCTACAGGGTGTGTTACAGAGCAACCAGGGCTACAAAAAGAAACCCTGTCTCAAAAAATTCCCAAATATATATAATATATATATATAAAATCTTCACACAGCTAAATATACTATTCCTTTTTTAACAATATACTTTATTTTAAATGTTTAATTTTCTGAATATACATTAATCCAATTTTTTTGGTTCATAATTTTTTTATGTTTATTTTTATTTCTTCAAATTACATCCCCTCCCTACACACCCTCTGGTCCTACCCTCCCACCCTCTTCCCCCTTAACCCCCCATCCTCTTCCCTTTTTTTTGTTTGTTTGTTTAAGGTATATCATTTCCCCCCAACAGCTCCCCCTTTCAGTCCAACAAATAAGATCTTTCTCTTATAACAACAAATACAATAAAAAAACAACAAAAATAATGAGTTTAAAGATCTGTATCCAACTCAACTTCCATCCTAACTTGCATCACAATTTTAAAAACATCTTCTTAGATCCAGAACACTCTCTTAATTCCTAAACAACTCAAATTTTAACTATGAGACTCTAGCTATCTAGTCTTCAACTACATCAGAGACCTGAGCAGGATAAATATATCTGATTATATAGGAAGTGAAGGGCCAGCGGCTTCTAAAACTAAGGAATGATATACCAGTGGCTGCCTGGACAGTTTCCAATTTCTCTCTATATATTACATCATCAATCTTCAGCCATTTGGCCCCGTTTCTCTGACAGACATTGATTGTAAAGCAAGAAGTATGAAGGACTTGCCTATCCTGTCTTGGGAGAGCTAGGCTGTCAACTTACCTGCTTTCAATTTTGTCTTTTTTGGACAGCATTCTGTCTACAGTTGAAGCAAGGGATTTTTCTTACTAAGTGATAGGCTTGCCACTAATTCAACCATCTCCAATTGGAGATTCCTCGATGCTCATCTTCTACTTGGAGTAGAATAGGGGGTGCAGTCAGGAGCTGACATGTCTCAATATCAAAAAAAAAAATCTTAAGTTAAGAAAGCATCTTTGAATGACATATTCTGCGGATTTCCTCAGGTTTTTGAAGACCACCTGTCTATCTCCTTATATTTGGATAAGCAAATGTTGCTTGTCTCTTAGCAAATTTATTGTTGATTGACTTAGAAAATAACTGTGATAGACGGGCCTAGTACCTAACTAAATGACATACTTGAATGACTATTAGTTTATGTTTCTTAATTATCCTAAACAGTTTATTACAGTTGCTAACAAAAGGCCAAAACTTCACATTTCATTTTTAAGCATTACATAGGTACAATACTTTAAAAAGAGTTAACCTTAATTTTGTATCAATATACAAAGATCAACACCAATGTGGCCAAATATAATCTTAGTTTTGTATCAGTATACAAAAATCAATACCAATTTAGCCAAATATAATCTTAATTTTGTATCAATATACAAAGGTATAAGAGCATATTCAATAATCTGTCATTTTTTCTTTATTATTCCTATATTATGTCTATATCCTATTTTTGCTCTTCTTTTCACCCCTACATAGAAGAGAAAGAAGGATACAGAAAAGAGAACGAGAGAAATCCCTGAGTCTAACCTCCAAAACCTATTTAACAAGACCATTTAACAGCTTGTAATCTTCCCCCAAATAACAAGAAGTATCTATAACCCATCAAATAACCAAAGGGGGGGGGGAATCACCCATCCCACCTTCTGGAGATGGGATATCACTCTCTTAAATGACTTCCTGCTGATTTGGGATGTAGAAAACCTGTTTGGGGCCCAAATAAGAATGGAAAAATGATTAAACATGTTAATAGAATCATTTGATGTTCAGTCCTTTTGTGCTCACCTATTTAAATGTCCTAAGAAGTTTGTAGACAGAAACTGAACTTCAGGGCTTTACCGGAACAGTCTTTGAAGCTGAACAATCGTAGTGATTTTGAGTTGTTGTGGTTGTACACTTTTGAGGAAACAATTATTGAGGAAGTCTGTGAGGCTGGATCATCTGGGCTATTTGTCTTCATTGGTGTCTTATCTGTTTTCTTTTGAGGTTTCAGTTGTCCAGTTGTCCCTGGATTCCTTAGAAGGATGCTTTTACTTTCCTGGAAAGATAAGAACAGAGCCCTGCCCTAATCCTAACTCTGGGACACTACTTTTTTGGTGGGGGGCAGGTATATTTTTCCTGGAGCAAATTTGGTTTTTTGACAATATAAAAAGTATTATCTTTCAGTTGAGATTAAAAAAGAAATTATTTTGATATTTTGGAACTAAACAAACCTTTAAGTGTATATATTTTGAGATCTCAAAGGACAATTCGCTTTGAATTTCAGCATGCTTTTTGTGAGTAGCTTTTCAACTTAAATCCTTCCAAATGCTATATGCCTGTCTCTGCATTCTAAGTATTGGGATCAAAGGCATGTGGTTCCCAACTGAGGTGATTAAAGATGTGCTCCACCACCCCTGGATTGAAGTTTTTCTCTATTTAGAACTTTCTTTGTGTCAAGCTGGCCGTGAACTCTGAGATCTGCAAGTTTTTGTTTCTGTGTGTTGGGTTTAAGGGTGTATCCCTCTCAAATGATGGGATTAAGGGTGTGCACCATCACCACCCTGTTCCTTGTAACTCTAGAATTTATAAGACAACTAAATATAGTTATCCTCCTGTCTCTGCTGGAGTTAAAGGCATGGGCTAACACCATGCTTCTCATTTATTTTACCTTAGCTCCAAATTTTTTCAACTGTTGGAGGTTCAGAAAACCAGGTTGAACTGTCGTAACCTTTAATTCATTTACAGAATTTTAAACTTCTTACCTGCTGTTTAATGCCAAACCACAAAAATATTCTTTATATCTACAAAAAAAAAAACTTTTAAGCTGCTGTCAAGTTTGTGTAAGCTATGTGGCAACCTGCAGTCTAACATTCCAATCTGAAATTAAGGCCATTTTTCCTTTCATGCCAATAAGCCAAGTATACCTTTGGTAAAATATAATTTGAAATTTTATATTGTATTTTTATTATATTTTTAAGATGATTATTTTTTTTCTAAAAAAGTATTATTTTGTTTTCTCAAGTTAATTCTAAAACATAGTTTCCTCCCTCTGCCTCTCCTGGCCCTTCCTTCCCTCCCTCCTTCTTTCCTTCCCTCCTTCCTTCCCTCCCTCCCTCATTATTCCTCTACTTGGTAGTCTCCTTCTCCTCAGATGAGATGGGCCCTCACCTATCATACTCTCTCAGTTCTTCAATCACATGAGGGCCAAGAGCTTCCACTTGTACTGGGGCTTGATATGGCACACCATCTAGGGTAAGGTGTTCCACTAATCTGCAGCAGATTCCATGACTCACTGCTGGGTGAAATTTTTCCTAGGATAGATATGCTAGGTTCCTATCTATTTGGGTCTGTGGGTTGTAGGATGGTTATCCTGTGATGTATGGTTAATAACCATTTATAAGAGAGTACATACCATGTTTAACTTTCTGGGACTGAGTTGACTCACTTAGGATGAGCTTTTCTAGATCCATCCATTTGGTTTCGAATTGCATGATTTCCTCATTTCTGATAGCTGTGTAGTCCATTATATAAAGGTACCACAGGTTTTTTTTTTTATCCATTATTCAGTTGAAGGACATCTGGGTTGTTTCCAATTTCTGGCTATTGCAAATAAAGCTTTTATGAACATTGTTGAGGCAATGTCCTTGTGGTTTCATTTCGAATCTTTTGGATATATGCCCAAGAGGGGTATGGCTGGGTGTTGAGGTAGAACTATTCCCAATTTTCTAAGATATGTCCAGATTGATTTCCAAAGTGGTTGTACAAGTTTATACTCCCACCAGCAAGGGGGGAATGTTCCTTCTTACTCCACATCCTTGCCAGCATGTGCTATCATTTGAGTTTTTGAACTTAGCCATTCTGATGGGTGTGAAATGAATCTCGGGTGTTTTAAGTTGCATTTCCCTGATGACCAAAAATGTTGAACATTTCTTCAAGTGCCTCTTGGCCTTTAGAGATTCCTCTTCTGTAAATTCTTGGTTTAGCTCTGTACCCCATTTTTTGATGGGGTTATTTGATTTTTTGGTGTTTAATTTCTTCAGTTCTTTATATATTTTAGATGTTAGCCCTCTGCCGATGTTGGGTTGGTGAATATCCTTTCCCAGTCTGTAGGCTGCCATTTTTTTTTCCTAAGGACAGTGTCCTTGGCCTTACAGAAGCTTTTAAATTTCATAAAGTCCCATTTATTGATTGTTTGTTTTAGCACCTGAGCTGTTGGTGTTCTGTTCAGGAAGTTGCTACCAGTGCCAATGAGTTACAGGCTTTTCCCCACTTTCTCTTCTATTGATATTAGTGTGTCCAGATTTATGTTGAGGTCTTTGATCCACTTAGACTTAAGTTTTGTACAAGATGATAAGTATGTATCTATTTGCATTCTTCTACAGGTTGACATACAGTGAGACAAGCACCATTTATTGAAGATACTTTCCATTTTCCATTGTATGGTTTTTGATTCTTTGTCAAAAATTAAGTGACCATAAGTGTGTGGGTTTATTTCTGCATCTTTGATTGGATTCCATTGGTCAACTGGTCTGTTTCTATACCAGTATCATGCTGTTTTTATTACTATTGCCCTGTAGTACAGCTTGAAATCCAGGATGGTGATACCTCCACATGTTCTGTTATTGTACATGATTGATTTAGCTATTCTGGGTTTTTTGTTATTCCATATGACGTTGAGAATTGTTTTTTTCCAGGCCCATAAAGAATTGAGTTGGTATTTGGATAGGAATTGCATTGAATCTGTATATTGCTTTTAGTAAGATGGCTATTTTTATTATGTTGATCCTACCTATCCATGAGCAAGGGAGATCTTTCCATCTTCTGATATCTTATTCAATTTCTTTCTGCAGGGGCTTGAAGTTTTTATCATACAGGTCTTTCACTTGCTTGGTTAGAGTTACCCCCAGGTATTTTATATTATTTGTGGCTATTGTGAAGGGTGTTGATTCCCTTATTTCTTTCTCAGCCCATTTATCTTTTGTGTAAAAAAGGGCTACTGATTTTTTTGAATTGATTTTGTATCCAGCCACCTTGCTGAAGGAGTTTATCAGCTGTAGGAGTTCTCTGGTGGAATTTTTGGGGTCACTTGTGTATGCTATCATATCATCTGCAAATAGGGATACTTTGACTTCTTTCCAATTTGTTGAAGAAATATGAAGAGAGTGGGCAGCCTTGCCTTGTCCCTGATGTTAGAGGAATTGCTTTAAGTTTCTCTCCATTTAGTTTGATGTTGGCTATTGGCTATTGGCTATTGGCTTGTTGTGAATTGCCTTTATTATGTCTAAGTATGGTCCTTGTATGCTTGATCTCTTCAAGACTTTTAACATAAAGGGATGCTGTATTTGTCAAAGGCTTTTTCAGCATCCAATGAGATGATCATGTGGTTCTTTTCTTTTATTTTATGTGGTGGATTACATTGATAGATTTTTGTATGTTGAACCATCCCTGCATCCCTGGGATGAAGCCTACTTTATCATGGTGTATGATACTTTTGATGTGATCTTGGATCCAGTTTGCAAGTATTTTGTTAAGTATCTTTGCATCCATGTTCATAACGGAAATTGGTCTGAAATTTTCTTTCTCAGTTGTGTCTTTGTGAGTTTTAGGTATCAGCGTGACTGTGGCCTCTTAGAATGTGTTTGGCAGTATTCCTTCTGTTTCTATGTTGTGGAGGAGTTTGAAGAATATTGGTGTTAGTTCTTCTTTGAATGTCTGGTAGAATTCTGTGCTGAAACCATCTGGGCCTGGGCTTTTTTTGGTTGGAAGACTTCTAATGACTTCTTCTATTTCCTTAAGGGTTATAGGACTGTTTAATTTGTTTACCTGTTCTTGATTTAACCTTGGTAGGTGGAATCTATCAAGAAAATCATCCATTTAATTTAGGTTTTCCAATTTTGTGGAGTATAAGTTTTTGAAGTAGGACCTAATGATTCTTTGGATTTCCTCAATGTCTGTTGTTATTTCCCCCTTTCATTTCTGATTTTGTTGATTTAGGTATTTTCCCTCTGCCTTTTAGTTAGTTTAGTTAAGGGCTTGTCTATTTTGTTGATTTTCTCAAAGAATCAACTCTTGGTTTTGTCAATTCTTTGTATTGTTCTTTTTGTTTCTAAGTTGTTGATTTCAGCCCTGAGTTTGATAATTTCCTCTCGTCTGCTCCTCTTGGGAGTGTTTGCTTCTTTTTGTTCTAGCTCTTTCAGGTGTGCTTTTAGGTGGATAGTATAGGAACTCTCCAGTTTCTTTTTGAAGGCACTTAGTGCTATAAACTTTCCCCTTAGCACTGCTTTCAATGTGTCCCATAAGTTTGGGTATGTTGTGCCTTCATTTTCATTGAGTTCTAAGAAGACTTTAATTTCTTTTTTTATTTCTTCCCTGACCCAGAGGTCATTGAGGAGAGAGTTGTTCAGTTTCCATGTTTTTGCAGGCTTTCTGTTGTTTTTTGTTATTGTTGAAGTCTAACTTTATTCCATGATCTGATAAGTTATAAGGGGTAATTTCAATTTTCCTGTATCTGTTGAGGCTTGATTTTGACCGACTATATGGTTGATTTTGGAGAAGGTTCCATGAGGTGCCGAGAAGAAAGTGTATTCTTTTGTTTTGGGGTGAAATGTTCTGTAGATATCAATTAGGTCCATTTGATTCATGACATCTGTGAGGTTCATTATTTCTCTGTTTGGTTTCTGCATCGTTGATCTGTCCAGTGGTGAGAGTGGTGTGTTGAAGTCTCCCACTATTAATGTGTGAGGTTCAGTGTGGGATTTGAGCTTCAGTAGTGTTTCTTTAATGAATGTGGGTGGTCTTACATTTGGAGCATAGATGTTTAGTATTGAAATTTCATCTTGCTGGAATTTTCCTTTGATGAGTATGTAGTGTCCTTTCCCATCTCGGGTCCATTTGCTTGGTATATCTTTTTTCCAGCCCTTTACCTGGAGATAATGCTTATCTTTTTTGCTGAGGTGTTTTCTTCTAAGCAGCAGAATGTGGGATTCTGTTTTTGCATCCATTCTGTTAGCCTGTGTCTTTTTATTGGGGAATTGAATCCATTGATGTTGAGAGATATTAATGACCAGTGATTGTTACTTCCTGCTATCTTGATGTTGGTGGAAATAGTGTGTGAGTCAGCTTCTCTTCTTTTGGTTTTGCTGCAGGCATGCTATTTGCTTCCTGTGCTTTCTTGTGTGTAGTTAACCTCTTTGGCTTGGAATTTTCCTTCTAACCTCTTCTGTAGAAGTGGATTTGTGCATATATATTGTTTGAATTTAGCGTTGTCATGGAATATCTTGTTTTCTCCATCTGTGTTGATTGGCAGTTTTGCTGGAAATAGTAGTCTGGCCTGGCATTTGTGGTTTTTTAGGGTCTGCAAGACGTCTGTCCAGGCCCCTCTGGCTTTTAGAGTCTTTGATGAAAACTCAGGTGTGATTGTGATAGATTTGCCATTATATGTTACTTGACCCTTTTCTCTAGCAACTTTTAATATTCTTTCTTTGTTCTGTTCATTTAGTGTTTTGATTATTATGTGGCGGGAGGATTTTCTTTTTTGGTCTAATCTATTTAGGGTTCTGTAAGCTTCTTGTACAGTTATAGGCATCTCTTTTTTTAGATTTGGGAAATTTTGTTGAAGATATTTTCTGGTCCATGGAGGTGGGACTCTGCTCTTTCTTCTATTCCTATTATTCTGAGATTTCGTCTTTTCATTGTGTCCTTGATTTCCTGAAGGTTTTGTGTCAGGACTTTTTTAGATTTGACATTTTCTTTGACAGATGTATCAATTTCTTCAATTTTATCCTCTTTGCCTGAAATTCTTTCTTCCATCTCTTGTATTCTGTTGGTGGTGCTAATGCTGTAGTTCCTTTTCCTTTATTAAGGTTTTCCAGTTTTGTGGATGTCTCAGATTGGATTTTCTTTGTTGCTTCAACTCTTCTTTTCAGGTCTTCCATTACTTTAAGTGCTTTATTCATTTCCATCACCTCTTTTGCAGTATTTTGTTGTTGCTTTCTTAGATATTTGATTTCCTCCCTGAGGCCTTATATTATTAATATAAGCGTAGGATTAAAGTCATTTTCCTTTGTTTCAGTCGTGTTAGGATGCCCAGAGTTCTCTGCAGCATTATAGCTAGGTTCTAGAGACATCATATTCCTTTGTTTTTTTGTTTGTTTGTTTGTTTTTGTTTTTTTACCATGTTCTTGTGCTGACCTTTTGTCTTCTGATTGGCCCTAGTATTGTCTGTTTGTTTCTTTTGTTAATTGACCTTGGTGCTCAGGAAAACTCCCTGTTCTGGGGGTTGGGTGATCCTGAGATCCTGACCTCCATATGGTGGGAAGGTTCCTGTAACAGACTGGCTCTCGGAGAATGACTGCTGTTCTCCTCAACTGGTTGTGACCCAATTGGACCAATATACAGGGGATTGGAGTGGGGAGGGAGTTATCATCTGAGGACCTGAGAGGTGGCAGGTCTCCTCACAAAGGCAGGTAGAGTTGTAATTGGGCCTGTGTTCTCCCCTCAGTGACACAGTTGCTCTGGTTCAGCAGCTAGGCTGACCATGCAGGCAGGGAGCTCCACCCAAGATGGGTGCCAGCCTCAGTGTGCCTGTTGCTGACTGCCTCAAATGCTTGTGTGCTAGGGTGAGTGACCTGCCTCAATATTTGTGGAGAACACACAGTCGCCTGCTCTGTTTTCAGTCAGTCTTGGCTCCTAATTGCTTTGCTGTGACTGGGTTAGGTCTCTGCCTCTCAGCTACACTGTTCTGTCATGTTGGGAACTCTGGAAAGAAAATCTTACTTACCTTTGCTCTTGTGCTCTGGCTGTTTTTCCCTGTTGGGTGTGCAGATCCCCATGCTGGATATCAGGCAGCCAGGCATGGCCCCTGATCTGTGGCTGGAGCTGTGGGCTGGATCCGCTGGTAGGTTAGATCTGCTCTAGCAGGCACTCCTCTCCAGATGGGTGACCGAGCTGGCTGATCTCAAGGGAGGTGTTCCTGGGAACTGCATGAGCTGTTTCTCGTGGTGACCAGTCTCAGTGTTTGCTGTGGACAAACACAGACACCATCTGTGTTTCACAGTTGTCTGCTGAACCTCACATTCACTCCACAGTGACTAATCTCATTCACCTACTACTCAGATACAATGCCCTATGGTCGGTGCCATCTTGGATCCCTCGGCTCATAATCACATTCATTCTTTTTTTAAACATATTATTCTTTAGCTAATTATCTTTTTTAAAAAAAATCACCCAAAGTAACAAACACGTGTCCCACTAATTTCACCCACAGGAAAAACGAGTGTGGGCTGGGGAGTGGCCCAGTGGATAAGAATGTCTCCTATGCAAGCAAGAACAGAGTTCGGATACCTAACACAGGCGTTAAAACCTACGCTTTGCCTCTAGCCCTGACACTGGAGTAGAAACAAGTTGATCTGGTAACTCATTGGCCAGCCACCCTAGAAGAAACAGTGAGTTTCAGATTCACTGAGAGACCCTGACTCAGTGGCTAAAGGCATTTGTTATATTCCTAGGACCTGAATTGTATTCCCAGAACCTATATGATAGAAGGAAAAAAACTGACTCCTACACGTTTTTCTCTATTCCCCATACATACATTATAGCACATGGATACTCACACACACACACACACACACACACACACACACACACACGTAAATAAACAAATATGATTTTAAAAATAAATAAGGAGGTGAACAGAAGAAGATATTTTATATTCCCCATCTCCCACATAAACTCACACTCACGTGGGCATATCCTGACATATATGTGTGTATACATATTACACATACCCACGCACAGAGAGATGAAAGAAAAGAAAAACACTGGAAAGGATGTAATAAAAATTTACATATACAACATAGGTCCTTGTTGCATGAATACTGAATATCAAATTCATATTCTCACTGCACACAAAAGCAACTGCATTCTACATTACTTTGTCACCCTAATTTCTTAGGCTGGCATACTTGGGAATGGGTTTCAATGCTTCCATTCTCTCCTCACATCTACCTCTCTAACTTCAGTTGGATCTCCCTTCAGTTGTCCCTGAACCCAATCATCAAGACTGTTTTTTAGGCTTGTGTTTCTAAAATAAGCTTCTACTTGCCTCCAGTTCCTGGCCTTAAGCGTATGCCTTGAATTGTCTCTTGTATTTACTGGTTTTGTTTTGTGAGATCTATGTTCAATATTATGTGTATACTAAAGACTTATTTTTAATCACTCAGACTTTTGCTTATGGACTCACACATCACTTTGTCCTCATCAGCAGCTAAAAGCACGTTGGCAACCCAAGTTTGGCTTCTTTGTACACGAGCTTGGGCATATCCTTAATTCCATTAAACCTTAATTTCCTCTACTAAATCAGGCATAACATTCACTTTATCATGGTAATGGGAAAAGCTAAGAAAATGTACAAAAGAGCGGCAGAGCAGAGCGGCTGCAGACTCATTAACTTGGTTCTTTATTCGATGTTGTAAATCTGGACAAATAAAAAAATGATTGCGCAGTTATCTTCAGCTTATGAAAATTCAGCCATTTTGATTGTTTTACCTGTTATCTCAACTAAAAGTTTAAAATCAAGGTATGCTGCCAATTTGGGTTGTCTGCAAAGCTGTCACAGTTGAGCCTTGACCAGCCTCCCTTTTGCAAGGGTATTTGCAGGTTATCAACCAGCTTTTACTACCTTTGTATTTCTACCTCTGTCTTCTGCTGTTGGTCCCTGTTTCTGCCATGCTGACATGTGTTCTGTATCACATGGGCCAATGTAGGGGTGTGAACAGGAGAGATACCCGTGTCCTTCGGTATATAACCCCTTTGGTCATACTTTTCTGTTGACAGGACACTTCGTTTTCTTTTCCAAAATAGGATAATCATCTTCAAAGGAGTTTTTCTGTGTGATCTTACTCTTCATTTTAGTGAAAGTAACAGAATACACAGGCAGAGGTTTTCCTTGAAGTGTGTGGAGAAACTCAGCCAGTCAGCCAGTTGGAGCCATCAGGAGCCAGTGTGCAGTGGCACGCTGAACTTTCTTCTCAAGCATTTTCTCTTGTACAGCTTTCTCCATTTCTCAGACTCAGAAAGTGACATGTGATCAACATCATGTTTTTATGGTAACAGGTCTCCATAAAAACTCATTTGCGTCTTCCTCAAAGTAGAAACAAATATCACTTGAAGTTCAGTCCAGACTTTAATACAGAAGCTACATTTGGCTCAGCTTTAGTCAGACAGGCTTTCCTAGTCCAGTCATCTCTGGGCAGGATGGGAACTGTGTCATGGAAATGTGGCCACAGGGTGAAGAGACTATTCTGGGGTGTGTGGAGAGTTCTTGGGGTGTGTGGGGTGTTTGGGGTGTGTGGAGTGTTTGGGGTGTGTAGAGTGTTCTTGGGGTGTGTGGAGTGTTTGGGGTGTGTGGAGTGTTCTTGGGGTGTGTGGAGTGTTCTTGGGGTGTGTGGGGTGTTTGGGGTGTGTGGAGTGTTTGGGGTGTGTGGAGTGTTCTTGGGGTGTGTGGGGTGTTTGGGGTGTGTGGAGTGTTTGGGGTGTGTGGAGTGTTCTGGGGGTGCAGTGTCTGGGGAGTGGGACAGCCGTTTCTGGGAGGGAGGCTGACCCATTGAGCCACACCTCTGCTGTATTCCTTTCTGCTGCTTTTTCTCACTGCTAGTTCTTAATGTTTGTCTCCATCCCTCCAGGAATGTACATCAGAGTCAGAGGTGCAGTTTCGAATGATAGTCTGTGGAGTGCTATTACAAGCCAGTGACTTCAAAACTGGAGAGACGGCTAGTGATGAGCACTTGCCGCTCCACAGGGCACCTGGGTTCAGGGCCAGCATCCACAGGGTACACCTGTCTGTGTCCAGGTCTAGGGGATCACATGCCCTCTTCTGGCTTCTGTGGAACACGCAAGCACATAGCACATGTGCCTGTGTGAAGACAAAATACTCATACACTTAAAAATAAATACATACGGATGTGTGCCAATATCCCTGTTTCTTTCTTTTTTTAATAAGAGTGATTTCACTTTAAGTATGATCTTATTTTGAAGGGAGCCCTCCTTGCGTACCTTGCAGGAACTACCCTTGATGGCCAACTGCGATCATTTTCCACACCCACACATCTCTCCCCTTTGTATTCAGGCTGTCTTGTGGAGGCACATGCAGAGACTCCTCTGTCTCTAATGCTAACCTAGAACACTAGCAGTCCTCATTAGGCTTCTGTCATCTTGATGACATTGCCCTTCAGCTGTCTCCTAAAATCCCGTTGTTCATCTTGGATTTTATGAATCTTGCCACCTAATTCCAGGTGACATGAATTTGAACTTTTTTGTTTTGTTTTTGTTTTTTGAGACAGGGTTTCTCTATGCAGCCCTTGCTGTCCTGGACTTACTTTGTGGACCAGGCTGGCCTTGAACTCACAGAAATCTGCCTGCTTCTGAGTCCTGAGTGCTGGGATTAAAGGTGTGCGCCACCACACCCAGCTTGACCCTTTTTTATTTATCATTACTAATTCCTGGTTCAAGTTACTATTTCCCTCTCATACCGCTGCAGAACCTAACTGGGTACCACACTTTCATCAGCTAATATCTGCTCTCCTCACCTGGAGTTATGATGTCAGTAATAAACCAGTTTTATTATGACTATGACAAGGCCGTCATTGGCACCTGAGAATGGTCTGGGTGTAGTGGAGGAAGCCTGCAGTCCTAGTGCCCAGCAGGTATAACCAAGAGATTGTGAGTTTAAGGTGAGTGTGTGCTACACAGTGAGTTCTAGGGCAGCCTGGGCTACACAGTGAGTTCTAGGGCAGCCTGGGCTACACAGTGACTCAGAAAAAAAAAAGAAAGAAAAAGAAAATCCCACTTTCTTAGTGTATGTGAGAATATCTTCCATAGTTAGGGTTCTCCGCCCACCCCAGACTCAGTGCATTTTCTTGCCACTCTCTATTTCTGTGTTTGCTCCCATTGACCTTTTTTTTTTCTTTTTTGATCCTAGAAAGAACTAAGCTAATTATCATTTCAAGGAACCTATTTTCTCAGTGCTTAAAACTGTCTTTCATCACCTTTGCTCATGACGTACCTTCTGCTTCCAGGTTCCCACTGAAAGACACTCTGTCTAGAGTGACCTTCCATCACTCTAGAATTGTGCCTTCCACATCCTCTCTAAGCCATGTTACTGTCTTTGTGAACCTACAAATGCCTGAAATTGTATACTGCTTTTTATGTGCTTAACATTTACCACCTAACTCCACAGATGTGGGAGCTTGGTTCCCACTGATCTGTTCTCAGTGTGTAATAAGGTACTTGGTCTACTCTTCATAGGAAACAAAGCAGCTTCCCCTTTCTTCATGAGTGACATCATTCCCCTGCTCCCTCATTGTCATCCCGTTCATTTTCTGTGATGGGTACCTCATGGTTTTCTGTTTGTTCCTTCAAGTTTCCTCCACCCTTTTCCATGGCTACTGATCTTTGAGTTTATCACAGGAAGTGTGCTTCAGTTTAGTAATGCCACAGATAGTGGGCATGGGCACAAGAAACACTGGTGTCCCTTGGTGAATGAGAACTCGTGTTCTCAGCACCAAAATTCCCCACATACTGGAGTTACACCAATTAAGGAAACAGTGGATCTAGTCAGGCACGCTCCAGGTAAGTGTCACTTAGAGTGATGACTGCTGTTAATCCTGTGTTTTTAAATTACTATTTTACCCACTCACAGAATTCTGATTTAGATCCTAGACCACATTCAAGCCAAATGTCCTTGAAACAGGCAATCAGAAGACTTCTGAAACTAAGGGTTAATTTAAAGAAAAAAATAAGATAAAACCTTTTACCTAAATGTTCACAGGTAGAAGGGAAAACAAATTTAAACTTGTGAGAAATGATTGGCATTTTTGAAATAGATTATTGCCAACCACAAAGCTATAGATAGCTTCGAAAATGGGACATTTGGGAACTCAGAGCAATCTGAAGTCATGCCTTTAAAATTGAGGAGCATCAGAGAGCTGTGGCTAGAAAAAGAGAAGGAACACGGCACTTGTGGAGGGAAGCAGTGCATGGTGACATTTTGGAGACAGCTCAGCAGACAAATGATGTCTAGAGGGGAGGAACTGTAGTGAGAGGTGTGGGACAGATAGGACATTCCCTAACAACTCACATTCCTCCAGACCACAGTGAAAAAAAAAAACAAAAACGGTATCTAGGCCGGCTGCTGCGAGCACAGAAGCAGAAAACAGACTGCAAGATACAGGGAGGGGGGAAATATGTTACAGGTATAATTAGATCCCTTCCGTAACATATGTCACAGTCCTCCATCTTCTTTCTCTGTATGCGTTAGTGTTTCTCCTACTATAACATTGTCAGTTCCGCTTTCTCCACCTTTAGTGGCAATTATGAGAGTTTGGAGGTAAATTTGAAAGGCGGTTTCCCCTTTGGCTTCGAATGAACTCAGTCAGCCTTTTGAGGCAGAACTTTAAGTCTTCCTGAGTATTTTTTTTTCTTCTTTGAAATAAATCACTGTAGTTGCTGGTTAAGTGGTCTGGGTTGCTCTGAACATTTTGGAGCAGTCGCCTGCCCTAGCGTAATGTCAACCTTAAACAAGGGAGAGTTCTTTCTCCCATATGCTTCTCTACAGCCACCATTGCCAGTTCCTTTCCTGTAACCACCATTTATTTCCCTGCTAAGCCTGTTTCCAAAGTGTCACCATGCCCTGCTTCCCTCCAGGAGTGCTGCATTCCTTCTCTCTTTCTAGCGGCAGTTCTGAGCAATTTTAAAGGCATGTCTTTAGAACCTGGAGACGCTTGTACATGTAGAGTACTAATTTTTTTTTTTTTTTTAGACTCCAAGAAAATGGTTGAGAAACTGTTACATCTATTATCACAGAGCTTTTTGGTAAGAATTGTTTGATAATGGTAGCCAGGAATTGCAAACAAAAGCATTAAAACCTTCAGGATGGGGCAAATACTAGGCAGTTGGGACTGGGAAGAAGGTTCAATGGATGAAGTAGTTGCTGCATATGTATGAGGAGCTGGGCTGGGATCCTCAGCACCTGTGTAAAGGCTGGGGCAGGGAGACAGGCAGATGGGGGGGGGGGGCGACTGAGTGAGTAGAAGTTTCAGCCCAGAGACCCTGTGTCAGTTAGGGTACATTGTCAACCTGGCACAGCTGGGAAGAGGGAACCTCATTTGACAAATTGTCTCCGTTGGATAGTCCTGCAACTTTGTCTGTGGGACATTTTCTTAATTACTAATTGATAAAGGTGAGACCAGCACACTGTGGGCACTGCCATCCTTAGGCAAGAGAACCCGGACTGGATAAGAAATGTAACTGAGTGAGCTGGATTGGAGAAAGCAAACCAAAAGGCAGCATTCTTCTATGGATTCCTCTGCTGTCTCTGCTTCAGTCCCTGACTCCAGGCTGCTGTCCTCAGTTTGCTCAAGCAACAAAGCATTGCCCAGAAGTGTATGAGGAAATATATCCTTTCCTCCCCTAGTTGCTTCTGGTCAGTGTTTTTATTACAGCGGTAAGACACCCTGTCTCAAAAATTAAGGTGGGGAGCAACAGAGGAAGAACCCAGATATCGACCTCTCACCTCCACATACCCATACATAGGTTGCCTGAATACACAGGTGTTCACAACATGCAAACACCACACACACACACACACACACACACACACACATGAAATAAACATAAAGATTAAATAAAGGTTCCTGGGTTAAAAAAAAAAAAGTCTCCTGCTGATTTGGGACGTAGTAAACTTGTTTGGGGCCCAAATAAGAATGGAAAAAATGGTTTAAAATGTTAATAGAATCATTTGATGTTCAGTCCTTTTGTGCTCAGCTATTTAGATGTCCTAAGAAGTTCATAGACAGAAGCTGATCTTCAGAGCTTTACTGAAGATCTGGCTGGAGTAGTCTGTGGAGCTGAACGATCTTAGCGATTTTGAGTTGTTGTGGTTGTAGACTTTTGAGGAAACTGCTATTGAGGAAGTCTGCAAGGCTGGATCATCTGGGCCACTCGTCTTCTTTGGTGTCTGATCTGTTTTCTGCTGAGGTTTCCATTGTCCAGTTGTCCCTGGATTCCTTGAATGGATGCTATAAATCTCCTGGAAAGATGAGAACAGAGCCCTGCCCTAATCCTAACTCTGGGACAATTACCTTTTTTTTGGAGGGGTGGGTTCAGGTAATATTTTTCCTGGAGCAAATTTGTTTTTTTGACAATATATAAAGTATTACCTCTCAATCCAGATTAAAGAAGAAATTATTTTGATTATTTTGGAGCTAAACAAACCTTTAGTGTATATATTTTGAGATCTCAAAGGACAATTTGTTTGAATTGCAGCCTGCCTTTTGTAAGTAGCTTTTAAACTTAAATCCTTCCAAATCCTATGTGCCTGTCTCTGCATTCCAAGTTTTGGGATCAAAGACATGTGGTTCCCAACTGATGGGATTAAAGATGTGCTCCTCCACCCCTGGATCAAAGTTTTTCTCTGTTTAGAGCTTGTTTTGTATCAGGCTGACCTTGAGCTCTGAGATCTGCCTTTTTCTGTCTCTAGTGTGTTCGGATTAAGGGTGTATTCTTCCCCAGTGATGGGACTAAGGGTGTGCACCATCACAACCCTGTTCTTGTAACTCTAGAATTTATAAGATAACTAACTCTATAGTGATCCTCCTGTCTCTACTGGAGGTACATTTTAAGAGAACAATGTCCCACCCCCAGAAGGTGGGGAGGGTGTTCTCCCCACTTTGGTTATTTGATAGATAATAGAAAATTTTGTTATTTAGGGGAAAAGACTACAAGCTGTTAAATGGTCTTGTTAAATGGGTTTTGGAGGTTAGACCCAGGGACTTCTCTCTTTTTTCTTTTCTGTATCCTTCTTTCTCTCCTATATAGGAGTGAACAGACTTGAGAAAAATGGGACATAGACATAGTATAGGAAAGAACAAGAAAAAAGGACAGATTATTGAATATAGCTTTATACCTTTGTATACTGATACAAAATTAATATTATATTTGGCTAAATTGGTATTGATCATTGTATATTAATGCAAAATTAAGATTGTATAGGGCTACATCGGTATTGATCTTTGTATACTGATTCAAAATTAAGACTATATTTGGTCACAATGGTATTGACCCTTGTATATTGATGTAAAATTAAGATTGTATTGGGCTACATCCGTATTGATCTTTGTATATTGATACAAAATTAAGATTATATTTGGCCACATTGGTATTGATCTTTGTATATTGATACAAAATTAAGGGTAATGCTTCTTAAAGGTATTGTTCGTAGTAATACTTAAAAATGAAATGTCAAGTTTTGACCTCTCGCTACCAACCGACATAAACTGTTTAGGATAATTAAGAAACGGAAACTAATAGTCATGAAAACGTGTCATTTTGTTAGTTACTATGACAGTCTATCACAGTTATTTTCTAAGCTACTCAGAAATAAAGTTGCTAAGAGACAAGCAATATTTGCTTATCTAAATATAAGAGATAGATAGTGTATCTTCAAAAACCTCAAGAGATCTGCAGAATATGGCATTCAAAGATGTTTTCTTAACTTAAGATTTTTTGATATTGAGACATGTCAGCTCCTGACAGCACCCCCTATTCTACTCCAAGTAGAAGATAAGCATCGAAGAATCTCCAGTGGGAGATGATTGAATTGGTGGTAAGCCTTTCTCTTTGCAAGAAAAACCCCTTGCTTCAACTGTAGACAGACTTCTGTCCAAAAAGGACAAAACTTGGAAGTAGATAAGTCGACAGCCTAGCTCTGCCAAGACAGGGTAGGTAAGTCCTTCATAATTCCTGCTCTACAATCAATGTCTGTCAGAGAAACGGGGCCAAATGGCTGAAGATTGATGCTGTAATGTATGGAGAGAAAATGGGAACTGTCCAGGCAGCCACTGGTATATCATTTCTTAGTTTTGGAAGCTGCAGGCCCTGCACTTCCTATATAATCAGATATATTTATCCCTCTCAGGTCTCTGAGGTGGTTGAAGAATAGACAGCTAGAGTCTCATAGTTAAATTTTGAGTTGTTTAGGAATCAAGAGGGTGTTCTGGATCTAAGAAGATATTTTTAAAATTATGAAGCAAGTTAGTATGAAAGCTGAGTTAGATATAGAACTTTAAACTCATGGAGATGGTTAGATAGTAGAATGTTAAAGTCAGGTGCCAAATACATATGGACTGGACATTGGGAATGTATGCTAAGCCATATAACTCTTATAATTGTGGCCTATTTATTTCTGTTGTTTTTTATTGTATTTATAGTTATAAGAAAAAGAACCATTTTTTGGACTGAAATGGAGAGCTGTTGGGGGGAAAAAGAAATACCTTAAACTAAAAAAAAAA
>CAJQZJ010006709.1:533372-552444 GCA_907164525.1 Lophiomys imhausi | reverse complement strand
GAGGGGGAGGAGGGTGGGACTGGAGGGGGGAGTAGGGAGGGGATTGTGATTGAGATGTAACTTGAAGAAATAAAAAATAAATTATTAAAAAAAAAAGTCTCCACCTTCTCTTCCTAAGAAAGAACAGATTTACCTTATTAGAGAACAAATTGGTGAAGAATAAGTGACTGGGTATTGAAGAACTGAAAAGGCAAACTGGATCTCTCCATGAAGGTATCGTGGAGACAGCAGTATCAGGAAATAGTCACTCCTATCACTGGGCAAACCAGACAGTTGCAATGATTAAAACTTAGAAGATCAAAGTACCTAGGAACCTGCAGTGAGGGCTCGCTGTTTGACTGGTGCTGATTTCTATGAGCCCAGAGAAAATTGCCCATGATGCTGAAACTCAGATCTTTGAAAATGACGCACCAGCCTGCTGGTGTAACTGAGATGTCCTCAGAGGACTGGGAAAACTACAGAAGACATCAACTGGTGCCACCAGAGTGACATACTGTTGGAAGGTGAAAGAGAGCTTGGCTTTGGAGTCATATGGTGAGGAATACTATTTAGGAAAACTGATTCCGAAAGCAAACACAGGGCCATTGCCTCATCCTTCTCCAGCTCACAGCCTCATGTCCATTCATGGCAAAGCTAAAAGGAACCAGCAGGAGATGGAAAACGGTGACTTAAAATTCAGATTCCAGCATCTTAAAGTGGACTATAGAAAGGTTAATATAAAGTTGAGAGATCATAACTTGATTAATTATACAGGAAATTGTTAAGAATAAAAATTCTCAAAATTCATTGCTGTTGTTCGTAGTTTTCTAATGTTCATTGTCTTCAAAGTACAAGGAGTGATTCTAGTAGTTAATGAAATAAAAATAAAAGAATCAACACTAAAGAAAACTATTCTTTTTCTGCAGTTCTGAGTACTGTGCCAAGTAACATTTATACATTTTATAAAGGTTATATAATCCACCTTTACATTATTTGATGTGTAGAATCCATCTCTCATCCTGATGTCTTATTTATTATTGGAAGTGGGATGGAAGGGTTGGGGGTAGAGGGGAGGAGGGCAGGGTTGGCAAGAGGGGAAAGAGGACAATATGATGGAGATGTAACCTGAAGCAACAAATAAATAAATTTATTTATTAAAAAAAAAAGAAAGATGGAAATTACCAGAACTTCTTTCCCGACTTCCCTTTTAGCAGGAGTAAGGGCACATAACTGGATTCTGCTCAATGGAGTGTGAGGGGGAGCCTGCTTGTTAAGTTTTTGAGAAATTTCCTATTTTCACAAGAAGACCCAGATGTTGAGAAGTTTTTGTACTGCCTTAGTTGAGTCTGTAGTGATGTTTGAAATTGCTTTTGTTGTCTTTGTAATTGTGAAGAGAAATATAGTTTGTATAGAAGGCAAAGGGGAAAAATATCAGTAGATGTTTATCCCTCTTGGTATCTCCTAGAGGACAGTAGTTCTTAGTGTGTCTGCCATGTGGAGTTGTTTGTCTTATTACTTGAACATACTGAACTCCTTGAATAAGCTTCTGAGTATATCTCAATAATTATTGTGTGGTATAATTTTCCATCCATCAGCTATAGCACAAAGGGCAAGGTCCAGATTAAAGATTCTGGCCACAAATTTCCAAAAATTGAGTTTCCTTTAATATAAAATGCACACCCACACACTTCTAAATCAGGGTGAAGTGAGGCTTGAAGGGATAATGAGGTTAAAGGCGATTAAAAATCAGCTTGCTTCTGACACTTGTCCTTTGTTTCTGTGACTACCATGCCTACTTGGGCCTACTTAGTGTCAATGAAACAATTCTGAGAGATTAGTTAAGCAATATGAGGAGAGAACAGGGAATGTTGAATGCTGTTCTTATTTGATATAAATCAGTCTATTCCTGTGGGAGATAATTTCCTCTTTTCTTTTTCTTTTTTTTTTTTTTTGCTCAGATTTGATGATGGGTTTTAATTAATGCAAGGTATATAATATTAAAATATTATAATCATAATCTACCCATAAATAAAAATCAATAAGAACCACAACTAACAGAGAAAAATAACAAATATTTCTGTTAATATTCTTAATAGTTTGGTTTATAAATGTATAACAAAATACATTAGTGACTCAGGCAGAGCCTAGGTCATTTCATCTAATTATTTTAACAGAATTGAGAGCAGGGAGATTATCTATGTCCCAATGAACCTCTGTTGGAAAACTAGAGATCTAAAAGCAATTCCTGGTGTAGGGGATGTCCTCTTCACTGAATATTCCCCACATCATTGTCAGCAGTGATAAGAATGACGTCAAACGCTTATCAAATTCTGCCTTCAGGGACTTCTCTCTTTGCAATCCCAGGAGAATGAAGATTAATACTTGAACATATATTTAGTAATTTTCCAAATAATGTACATAAACTATTAGGTTGATGATCACATTCTATATAACTTCTGTTGTTTGGAGGTTGTGTGAATTTTGGACGATGTTGTTCTAGTTTCTTATTGCTGTGATAAAACACTGGCTAAAACCAGCTTGAGGAGGAAAGGGTACATTTCAGCTGGCCGACTACACAGTCCATCACTGAGGAAAGCCAGAGCAAGATCTCTAGACAAGAATATATGCATATTCTATGGAGAAATGATGCTTACTGCCTTAATCCCAGGTTCATATTCACACTACCTCTTTTATATCCCTGTTTTATATATTCTTAAGGATAGTGCCATTGATAGTAGATTGGACCCTACTACATTAATTAATAATTGAGAAAGTGGCCCCCTAGAATCCTAACAGGCCCTAAGATGGAGGCAATTCCTCAGTTGAGATTCCCTCTTCCCAGGTATGTCAAGTTGGCAATCAAGATAAACCATTACAATTCTATCACTTGTCAACATGAGGCTACAATATAAAACACAGTCCAACAAAAGATCTACAGCCCTTAAAATTCTCAACACTTTATTTTTTATTTTCTTAATTTTTTTCCTTTTATTGAAAAGAGATTCTTTTCTCACATGATATATTCTAATTATGGTTTCCCCTCCCTCTATTCCTTCTAGTTCCTCCTACTTCTCCCATCTGAATTCACTTCTTTTCTGCCTCTCATTAGAAAAGTACAGGCTTCCAAGAGATAATAATGCAATATAAAAAATATAATAAGATTAAAAAAAAACTATAACATCAACGTTGGAGAAGACAAACCAACAGAAGGAAAAGAGCCCAAGAGTAGGTAAGAATCCAAGAACCACTCATTTGCACATTGAGGAATTCCATAAAAACCTAAACTGGTAGCCATAATATGTATATGCAGAGGACCTGGTACAGACTCAGCAGGCCCTGTTCATGCTGCTTCAGTCTCTGTGAGTTTACATAAGTGTGTTCATGTTAATTTAGAGGGACTTGTTTTCTTGGTGTCCACCATCTCCTCTGGCTCTTACACTCTTTCTGCTCCTCTTCTGCAGGGTTCTCTGAGTTCGGAGGGATTTATGGAGCCATCCCATTTAGGGCTAAGTGTCTATTCCAAGTCTCTCACTCTGCATAACGTCTGGCTATGGGTTTCTGTATTGGAACACACACATCTGCTGCAGGATGAAGCTTCTCTGATGATAGCTGAACAAAGCTCTGATCTGACTATAGCAGAATATCATTAAGGGTCATCATAATACTACTTAATAGTATTTACTATTTAGGTTATATTTAATAGACCTGTTCCTGTTCACCAAATATTTACTATTTTAGTATTCATTTTTAATAGTATTTAGTTTTACCTGAGGCTTTACCTAGGCTGTCTAGTCTCTTGTTCTTGGTCACCCACCCTATCAGTGTTGGGTATGTGGTCCATCTCGTGGAGTGGACCATAAGTCAAATCAGTTACTGGCTACTCCCACAAACTTTGTGCCATCATTTCTTCAGCATATCTTTTAGGCAGGGCACCACTGCAGATTGAAGGATTTGTGGCTGCTTGGTGTTTATGTTTCTCATTTGGTACCCTGTGGAGTTTCTTCCTGTGCTAGAGATGCTAGTAGGGGTGCAGTCTCTGTGTAGGTTCCAGCTCGACTTCTTCATATTCAATGAGTTGAATATGTATCTTCAGCAATGGGGCCTCACTAACAGTTTGTGGAGAGCAACCTATAGTCTTGGCAATGGCCCGAGTTTGAGAATTTCCATGGGACGCCTTTGGTGAACAGGAACAGGTCTATTAAATATAACCTAACCCCAGACAGGCTTGTGCAACCACTATGGAGGTCAGTCTGGTGATATCTTAGAAAACTTGGAATAGCTCTGCCTCGGGGCCCAGCCATACCACTTCTGGGTATACATCCAAATGACTCCTCACTGAATCACAAGGAAGTTTCCTCATCTATGTTCATAGCAGCCTTATTTGTAATAGCTAGAAACTGGAAACACCCCATATGTCCCTCAACTGAAGAATGGATTAAAAAATTATGGTACATCTACACAATGGAATACTACTCAGCTATCAGAAACAAGGAAATTATGCAATTTCCAGCCAAATGGATGGAACTAGAAAAGCTCATTCTGAGTGAGCTAACCCAGACTCAGAAGGATGCACATGGCATCTATTCATTTATAGTTGGATTTTTAGCTATATAGTACAGGATATCTATACTACAACCAACCCACCAAATGGAACAGAAACATAGACTTTTTATTCCTGTCATTGAGACACTTTGCCCTAGTGGTGCTGCTTGTACACCCCCAGTGTATGAGGAGGCTCTTGGCCCTCATATGACTGCTGAACTGGGGCGGGGACTGTTATGTAGGGACACTCCACTCCAGAGGAGTAGGATGGAAGGGTTAGGGGGTAGAGGGTGTGAGGACAGGACTGGGAAGGGTCGAAAGAGGACACTATGATGGATATGTAACCTGGAGCAATAAATAAATACATTTTAAAAATTGCAGTTCTGAGAAAAATTAACATTAGTCTTACCACAAAAATGAGGGCTGTTTTCTGTTGCTTCATACAGTCTTTTTCTCACACAAAACCAGAAATGCGAGCCTCCTAAATCAGGCAGGTATACATACTGACAGATACCTACATGCACATAACTTTACATGGGAACACTGCTCTCACACACAAACACAACACAACACCAAAATATAGAGCATGTCAAATGGAAAAGGTCTTGCTGGTATTGATCAAAACAGTGTAAACATTCAATCTAAACATAAAGTGTAGGATATTTTGACTTCGAGTCTATATTAGAGGGATCTACTCTCAGGCTCTGAAATAGGAGAATTTGGGATAGTTATCATTTTTTACTTTAAAATTCTAGAAAGAATGCCATAAAGTATTGCTTCTCATTTTCTGGGATGAGGAAGATTTGTATTTAGTAAAAAATCAAAACAAGCCCAGCAACAGCAAACAGGCAGCTTGCATACCTGGCCAACATCCATGGACTCATCAGTGTGCATAAAGACCCAATTCATTTCTACTGGGCTAGGCAATACTAACAAAATGGGAAGCCTACAGTTCAGCACAGTAAATTCCAGTGACGCAAGGTGGT
This sequence comes from Lophiomys imhausi, assembly GCA_907164525.1. NCBI lineage: Eukaryota > Metazoa > Chordata > Mammalia > Rodentia > Muridae > Lophiomys > Lophiomys imhausi. Next base: position 546,937 of record CAJQZJ010006709.1, on the reverse strand, counting down.
TGTAGGCCTGCAGTGGCAGGGCACTGTTAAGTATGTAACATTTATGTGAAGAGAGCACAAGAAGCCCTGGTGATATCCCTCTCCTTCTTTTATCATTAAGGTAGCCTGGTCATGCCTACCTTCCACAAACAAGAAGGAAAATGGTTTTTCTAGATCAGCACTTTGAGCCCAACAGAGAACCTGGAAATGCTACTACATGGTGTCATGTGCTCCACGGTCCCCTTTGCTACTCACTGGGTTACTTTCATCCACTCTTCCACCCTGGGACGCACAGGCTTGTGGACTGTGGATATACGCCTACAAGGCATTGCTGGTTCTGACACCGGTTTTTTTTTGTTTGTTTGTTTGTTTTTTTTTAGCTTTTTAAATCTCAAAAGAATCTAGTAATAGCAAGGTGATCAGTAGTTACACTGAATTGTGCATACAGCGAGCAATTTGAAATTTTTTGGTGTTTATTTATTACTTCAAGTTACATCTCCATCACAGTCCCCTCTCTCCACCCCTCTCAGTCTCACCCTCCCACCCTCTTTCTTGTCTCCCACCTATCCTACTCCTCCTCAGTAGGGTGCCTCTACATATCTGACCCCCCTCCCCAGTTCAGCAGTCATATGAGTGTTAAGAGCTTTCTCTCTCACTGGGGGCCTACATGGCAGCTCCACTAGGGCAAAGTAACCCACTAACAGGTAACAAAGTCTATGTTCCTGTTCCTTTTGGTGTGTTGGTTGTACAATAGTTATCCTGTACTACATGAATAAAATCCAGTTGTAAGTAAATAGATGCCATGTGCATCCTTCTGAGTCTGGGTTAGCTCACTCAGGATGAACTTCTCTAGTTCCATCCATTTGACTGCAAATTGCATGATTTCCTTGTTTCTGATAGCCAGGTAGTATTCCATTGTGTAAACATACCACAGTTTTGTTTTGTTTTTTGTTTTTTAATCCATTCTTTGGTGGAGGGACATCTGGGTTATTTCTAGTTTCTAACTATTACAAATAAAGCTGCTATGAACATAGTTGAGGAGATGTCCTTGTGGTTTGGTGAGGAATCGTTTGGATGTATACCCAGAAGTGGTATTGTCTGTTGCTCCTTTGATATTTCTGAAAATTACAATCATCAATAAGTCCTAAAATTTTAAGGTACAAAATTTCTATGACATCATTTGACAGAAAATCGAGTCACTCAATTCTTGTAGGAAGTTTGCTGATTCTCTGCCTAAACATAACATTAGTGGTGACTTGTGGGTCAGAAAAGTTTCTGGGATGCCCACTTAGTTTCATTTTTGGGAAAGAGAATTCTGCTTTTGGCTAAGTTACCCAAGGAGACAGACTTCCTCTTAAAGATGCCATTTCCTCTCCACTTTTTACCCAAACTTTTGTCTCTTGTCTTCTTTTTTTTAATGTCTTAATATTAGATCAGGCTCTGAGGGAAAACAACTAACATGAACTCCCATCATTACTAAAGACTCAAAACCATTTGAATTATATAATGTATGTGCCCCTGTCTTATCTCTTCTCTCTCCTCTCCTCTCCTCTCTTCTCCTCTCTTCTCCTCCCCTCCCCTCTCCTCCTCTCCTCTCCTCTCCTGTCACCTCCTCTTCTTTTTATCTTTCTGTGTTTTTGTTTTTTTGTTTTCCCAAAGTGCCCAAGTGGAGTAAAGGCTGCCAGACACATGTGCATGTATAGCAACAAGGGCTTCTTTCTACTAAAACTATAGCATGTATCAGGAAGATGTAGGGAACAGGAAGAAGGAGAAGAGATGGAAAATCCACTTTCTCCAAATTCCACCACAGTGATATCTATGTGCTAAGCATAATAGAAGTGTGTGTTCCCACAAACAATGACTCCACTTGGGTTGATAATCTGCCAGTTTTCCTTAGAGACTTGTTTTGTCTCCCCTCCCCAAAAATAAATAAAATAAAGGCAGGAGATTTTGAAACCATTTAATTCCAAACAGCCACTTTATTTGGAGAAATACGAACCTGAGATGTGATCACACGTCAGAGGTACCACTGGGTAGTGCTGTGTTCAGTAGAAATAAACAGACACTGACTGGATTGTGGCATTTCAAGGAAACGCTTGATGCCTGGAAATGTGAATCTGGAATCTTGCCTGTGTCATCAAAGTAGTGATGGCTTTGGTACTCTTCAACTCCTAATTGTTGGTGAGAAAAAGCAGTAAGTGAAGAAATTCATATACAATATGAATAAAATGTTTAAGAAGAGACAAGAGAAAGGAAAAAGGAGTTAACTTAGTAAATCAGTAATTTTGGTTCTAGTTCTGGAGCTTTAACTTCTGCCCAGTCTGTTATTTAAAATATTGTGTCTTTTAAAAACTTCCATAGATTCTCAATTTAAATGCATCACATAGACAGTCCCTGTAGTCTCTAAAGAACTATTAAAGTTGCCTCTGAAATGTCACAAGTCAGGCCTCCACTGTCTGTATTTTTCTCCTCGTTCTTATCTTCCACACTCCCTTAAAACAGCCCATTAATCTCTGATTATGCAGTGGCTTTTCCATTTTATTTTATTTGTTTACGTGCATTTATTAATTCAAGTTACATCTCCATCACAGCTCCCTCTCTCCACCTCTCCTGGTCTCACCCTCCCCCCTTCTAACCCCTCTCCCACCTATCCTACTCCTCCGGCATGGGGGGGCCACATATCGGCCCCCCTCAGTTCATCAGTCACATGAGAGCTAAGAGCCTAAAAGAGAAAAAATCCTTCCACAATCTTCTCCCTCCTCTTCCTCCCCAAATAGCATTGCTGAGTCTATTACAGAAATATCCCAATTTTTGTATAAATTTCTGTCCTGATTTGCTTTTTATTGTTGTGATAAAACGCCAACCAAGACTAACTTGGGAGGAAAAAGTTTGTTTCCACTTATAGGTTGTAGTGTATCATCAAGAAAGCCAGGGCAGGAACCTGAAGGTAGGAGTTGCAGCAGAGGCTATGAGGAACTTCTGCTTGGTGGCTCAATCCCAGGTTCACATTTACTTCTTATACAGCCCAGGCCCCCATGCTTATGGATGGTACCACCCACAGTAGGCTGAGCCCTACTATCCTAAATGAACAATCAGGAAAATGTCCCGCCAGACAGGTCAACAGGCCAGTATGACGAAGGCAGGTCCTCAGTTAAATGTTCAGTTTAGCCTGTTCCTGATTCTTTTTACCACTACCTGACTCAGTTCTTCATCCTGGGTTTTAGGGAATGAGCAAGCAGGTACACTAATAGCTGCAGGCGTGTAGCTCTTCAAGTGCAAACATCTGGGATATGCATCATTAAGAGGTTGGGTAGAGGGTGTATTCATGAAATTGTAGCCAAAACCTTCCGTTTGATTACTGTTTACCATCATAAATTGTTGCTTTTTTTTTTGTCATAAAGCTGATATTGACTGGATCCTTGGGCTGCTTTTACCTGACACAGGTAGCTTCAGAGCCAGAGGATGAGCAAGCTGACTCCCACTCAACAGTTTCCTGTGCTTTCAAAATGCATGTACCAGCTCCTCCATCCCCAACACTATCTAACTACAATAGAGACAAAGTGTTCAGTGATTGTCAGAATTCAGGAGTTTCTTCATTCACATGTTCAGCTTCTTTTACATATCAGGAACAATGGGGAAACAGGCTAATAGGTATTAACATGGATTATTATGGCAAGTGCAGTCAATACAACAGAAATGTAATCATTTGGTATTGAAGAATACAACAAATAATCAGAAGCCCTACCTACAATAAAACTCTAATTCCCACAAACATTTCATATGATGAGCAGGGCATTGAGATACACTCTACCACACTATCCTTTTAGGAACTTTTTCTGTTACATCTTCATAAAGTTCACAAGGATCGCATTTGTGAGGTTATCTTTAATCTCTGAAATTACTCAGATATTTTACATCCACATATGAAGTATATGAAACTCTTGACAAATGATCATATCCATGAGATAAGCTTCTTTTTCTTTTAAAAGTTCTAGTTGGCCTTTCTTCTTTCTGAGTTACATTATAGATCTCAGTGGATGACACAGGTTGTACTAGACTGTGTTTGAGATTTTGCCTAAGCAGTGTTATTAAGTGACACTGAAATATGTGTGTGCCCACGAGAGAATTAAAATTATATGACATAAATGTCATTACAAGAGCTGTGTTAAAGTGATTTTCATTTACTAAAAGTTGAGAAAAAATTAAGAATGGATAATAATAATATAGATATCCCTTACAAATGAATTTTCTAGCAACTTTGCAGTGAAAATAATTTTAAATTACTTCACCATGCAAAGTGTATAAGATTTGTCATATTGTATCTTCAGCTCCTCCTACTGCATAAAACAGATTTAAGCCAAATATCTCTTTGCAGCATTCCAGTCACCAGATTCCTATTCTCTTGTTCTAAAGACACAAAGAACTTTAATTAATGACTACATTTAATGTTTAATATTCTAAAATTTTATGAGAACCACATGTGTGCCACAGAGGGTGCAGTCAAGAAATATCCCAAGCATGTTTAACTTGACTTATATTTGTAACCCTAAATTGATAATTCTAATCCCTTTTGCTTTTGATCAAGGTCCTTCCATCAACCAGGCAGTACATGGAAATTGTGCAACTACCAAGTTTTGTGTTTGATTAACAGAAAGGAAAGAGACCATTTGTTAATGATTACTAAATGTACTAAATGTTGTGTGTAGACATACTTATAAATAGGATATCTACTACACAGAGACTAACAAAGGGGACATGTATGGGCAATAAATAAAAAGATCACAGTTCTGGTAAAAAAAAAAAAAAGTACAGCCTGAAAATAAGAACAAGAAAACTATCTCTTCTACATGACAAGAGGGAACTATCCCTCCTGCAAAACAGAGAGCAGAGGGACCTGGGAGAGTGGCTCTGGGTATGTCCCTAATAGGGAACAGACAAGATTAGTGGATAACTGCCAGATTCTCCCTGAGATGCATTATCTTACATCAGATTTCCTTTCTCAGAGGATGCATCTCCAATATCTGCTTTCTTCCCATATTGAGGAAATCTGGTACTCGGTAATTCCATCCGAAAATACTTTATTCCTTTTGAAGGATTTTCTTTCACTCTTCATATCAAACCTTCAAAAGTTTGTTGAGAAGCAGTATTAAAAGCCCTGTGATAAGTAAGGAATAAGGTGTGGTCTCTCCATCCTTCTCCTTCCTTAGCTCTGCTAATCACACTGGGTGAGAATAAGACCACTACCATATTTTAAAAGCCATTTGAAGCAAGATTTATTATATACTGGTCAGGACAATGGACACTGGTTAGGTCCACACCTGGGATTCCCATGGTATGGCAGTGAATTACATTAGTCAGAGGCTTATAAAGGCAAAACCCACATGGCTACATACTTCCCATCTTTGTCAGGGACAACCATACATTCTGACATCTTTCCTGCCTATGTACCTCCCTCCTACATGTGATCAAGCACATCCTGTACAGTTAAGGCAATCAAGCTTGTATACACAAGCAAAAATACTTGGCTTGTTATCTTACATGAACAACAGCCCCCAGCATTCCAGGAAGTTACTTGTCCTTGAACAAATGGGGCTTGCAGTTTAGAGGCATTTTTTGTTCCATAGATCTGTTAAATGCAGTAATTTAAACTTGAAGCATGTTTAGCCATCATAGTTCCCTGATTAAGACAGGCTCTAAGACCAACAATCAATAAATGGGACCTCATGAAACTGAAAAGCTTCTGTAAGGCAAAAGAGACTGTCATTTGAACAAAACGGCAACCTACAGATTGGGAAAAAATCTTCACCAACCCCACATCTGACAGAGGGCTAATACCCAAAATGTACAAATAACTCAAGAAATTAAATGCAAAAAACCCCAAATAATGCAACCAAAAAAATTGGGGAACAGAGCTAGACAGAGAATTCACAAAGGAAAAGTCCCTGTTGGCTGAGAGACACTTGAAGAAATGTTCTACGACCTTAATCATCAGAGAAATGCAACTCAAGACAACTGTGAGATTCCATCTCACATGTGTTAGAATGGCTAAGATCAAAAACTCAAATGACAGCACATGTTGGCAAGGCTGTGGAGAAAGGGGAATACTCTTCCATTGCTGGTGGGAGTGCAACCTTGTACAACCAATATGGAAATCAGTCTGGCAATATCTTAGAAAACTTGGAATAGCTCTACCTCAAGACCTAACTATACCACTCCTGGCATACATCCAAATGATTTCCCACCAAACCAGAAGGACGTTTCCTCATCTATGTTCATAGCAGCCTTATTTGTAATGACTAGAAACTGGAAACAACCCAAATGTCCCTTAACTGAGGAATGGATAAAAAAAAAAAAAAACTGTGGTATATCTACACAATGGAATACTACTCAGTCATCAGAAACAGTGAAATCATGCAATTTGCAGCCAAATGGATGGAACTAGAGAAGCTCATCCTGAGTGAGCTAACCCAGACTCAGAAGGATGCACATGGCATCTATTCACTTATAGTTGGATTTTAGCCATATAGTACAGGATAACTATACTACAACCAATGCACCAAAGGGAACATGAACATAGACTTTTTTTCCTGTCAATGAGACACTTTGCCCTAGTGGTGCTGCCTTGTAGGCCCCAATGTATGAGGAGGCTCTTGGCCCTCATATGACTGCTGAACTGGGTCAGGGGACTGATATGTAGGGACACTCCACTCCAGAGGAGTAGGATGGAAGGGATAGGGGGTAGAGGGTAGGAGAGTGGGACTGGGAGGGGTGGAAAGAGGACACTGTGATGGAGATGTAACCTGAAGTAATAAATAAACATTAAAAAAAGACTAGGGACTCCAGGATCAGTTAGATCTCTGAAGATCCTAGCACTTCCAGGAATGGTATAATATAACACTACAATGTTGCTATTTTTTAAATACACAAAGTAGAGGAAATAAACTTATAAGGATCAATGTGCTTGGTAAATCTCTTAAAACGTGGCCTATCACACAGTTCAAGATTAAAGTTATTTAAAAATGAATTGTGTGTTTTACTCAGTTTCTTTGTGTTAACCTGTTTAGAAGGAACTGGGGTTGGATTTCATCTCCAAAATCTCTCAATATCTAAACTGATTCTGTAATTCTTAGAGTAATCCTTCAAAGAAGGTTTTAAAAATCCTAGCCTTAAGGCACTTTGAATATCTGAAATTGCTGTAAGCTAAATCTAATGTTCTAGTTAATGGAAACATTTAATGTTTCTAAATTTCATATGGGTCAAGGATCCCTGATACCTAGAAGGAACATCAAATTCATTGTGTTGAAGACTTCAGAGTTTTGACAAAATTGCCTTATATCCTTTAAATGCAAGGCCACAGAACCCTACAGACATTTGGATCACTATTCTCTACAAGAAACTAGAGGCTTTGAGCCATCACATAATATGAACCATTTCTGGACAACCATAAGATTTAGAAAGTTTATTTTGTAAATCTCAGAAGCGTCACACTATAGCAGTATAGTTTTCATCTGACATATAAAACCATATAAATTATTTATATTAATAGGATAGCATGTGCTATTTTAATATATGGACACATCATATAAATCAGGTTAAATATTTATTTCCTCAGGCATTTATTTATGGCTAAGATGCCTTTTCTCTGGCTTGTTGAACTTATGGTATATTATTATTATATATATACTCACCATACTGTAGAATACAGTTTTCATTACTGTGTGAACTATTAGATTGCTACCAGTATCCGAAAACTAGGAACCTTCATTCCTCATTCTTCACATCAGTCCTTTTATACTGATATATTTATGTAATTATTGCATGTTTCATCTATTTAGTATGCTTTGGAGTGTTTATTTTTTCAATTGACATTTCATGTAATTAAATGAGCAGTATATAAGTAGCAGAACATAAAAATTGGTAAATATTTTCTACTTAGAATGAAATCCAGCCCATGGCCATTCTTAAAGCACTGATTTAGCTGCTTGGTACATTTGAGATGGGTCAATGTGATTTCTTCAAAGCCGAGTATCATTAATGTAGTTTCTTAAGGCGACTTTTCATCTTCCACATCACTACAACGTTAGATTTGTTTCACATCTGGCTGTGTTCTCAAATACCCCCACGGGTCCACAAATGTATGGAATTGTTACTGGCTAAGTATCAAGTTGAAGTGGCTTCTTACTTTGCTGTCAGAAGCCTTAGAAATTCATGAACAAATGTGGTTAAATTGTTCATTAATATTAAATGAAGTGCTGGGTTTAATTAATATTTAACTAAATGTGGGACTGTTCCAATTGTTGTCTTTTAAAATAGCATCAACTTCATTTATTTTTGTGTTAGTAATAAGGTTTTAAAATATGTGAATTATGTAAGATAATTCCAGTTGTAGGGCAAGATTATTTACTATTATTGACAACATCTGAGAAAGGTGAAGCAAAAGGGAATTAATTCTTTTCTGTGAAACAAACAAAAATTCAGATAGGAAATATATGAAATATGGTTCTCGGATATCATACACCAATCAGACCAAGACAACAACTCCTGTGTAGAGAGAACAAACAACATCAGGACTGAAATGTCTGAAGGCTGCAACAGTGGAGAAACCCGAGGATCCCAGCAGCCTTCTTCCCATGAGAAGATAAAGGCAGGTGTCCGGGTGCCCACAGGGTACAGACACAGGGAAGAAAGCTGCAGCTGCTCCCAACACTCAGTATTTCAGCTGATCTGCCTACGACCTTGAGAAAACTGCCCAAGGCCAGAGAAAGAACCACAGACTAGAAGCATGTGTAATTTATATTGGGAATGGAAGAGTGTGTGTTCCCAGTGCACAGATATAACAAAGCTTAAAAACAGACTTCAGAACTCAAAAAGTTCAAATTGTAACCAGAGTTTTAAAATGTCACAAAGTATTTAATTTGTATTTGTACCCAATCAGATAAACTTCACAATAGCTAACATTTAATCCAAAGTTACAGGGCAAGTACGGAAGCAGGAAGTAAAACCAATCAACAGACTCATGACACAGATGCAGAAACAGTAGAAGGGACACAGAAAGGTTGTTATAACTACATTCTACATATTTGACAAAATAGAGGAAAATCTGAGAATGCTTAATAAGTTGTACAAGATATATTGAGAATTATGAAATAAAACATCTGAAAATATTTAATATAATTTTTAAATCCAAGATACAAAAATATTCTTGGCAGAATTGTCAACGGATTAGATATATGACAAACAAACAAAACATATAGCTCATTTGTAAACATAACATTAAAAACTATTTAAGCCACCATTTTACTAAACCAACATAACCCCTAATTACATTATAAATATTTGTCCTTGTAGCCACAGATAAGTGTAGTCCCTCACCCCTCATCAAAGAAACTTCTCTCTGCAACAGATGGAGACTATTATGGAAAACCACAACCAGTCAAAATGGAGCCCAGTCCCAGGGGTTACATCTACAATACGACTCATGCACCTAAGGCTCAGAGAACATTTCAAAAGGGGTGGAAAAATTGTAAGTGCCAGAGGATCAGCAAGTTTGTTGTCAGATTGTGTCTCCTATTAATGTCAGAAGCTACGTCCAGTAAGCCTCACAAACGTGACTGATTCCCCATGAGCTGAACAAGGACAACAAACAGCTAATGTGGATGAGAGAAAGACCACAAGGCCTCAACCCTTCACAAACAACTACAGGATACTGAGGAATGCTGGGAGCAGGAGAATTAGTCTTCTGTAGGAAAGAGCACACCAATTAGTTTTCCAATACCAAATGATCAGACCTGAAAACATTTATAGAGATAATTTTATAAAGACTGACCAGGTTTTATTTAGGAATGTGTGTGTATATACATATATATTATATATATGCATGTAATCACAATAAAAATAGAGGCCATGAATTTGAAAGAGCACAAGAAGGAGTATATGAGAGGGTTTGGAGGGAGGAAAAGAAAGGGGGAAATGATGTAATAATATTATATTATAATCTCAAATATAAAAAATAATTTAAAAACAACTATTCCAGATGAAACATAAAGAAAGGTAAAAATGAACTTAATTTTGATATTTGAACAAAGTCTATGTAACAATCTCAAATATAAGTTAGAGTCCAGGCAGAATGATGGGAGCTAACATTTAAAGAAATGTTATTCACAACTTTCTGAATTTAATGAAATCTACAAAGTGATGACAGTTACAGTTTAAGAACCTTAACAAATTGCAATGTGGGCTGTCAAATGAAGGTGTCTGTGCCAAGCCTGACCACTTTGGTGTAATCTCTGGGACACATGGTAGAAGGAAAGAACCAACTCCTGGGAAATGTCTTCTGATGACCACATGCTGTAGCACGTTCATGCCCCCACCCACATAAACAAGCACAATAGAATACTTTTAATTTCAATGTGAGGGAAATGAAGAAAATGACACTAGGATCCTCATGTTTTGTTCTCTTAACACCAGAGAATAGAAAAAAGGTGTGTGTGTGGGGGGGTGAGGAACATAGTAGAGAAACAAAGGTAAGGGACAGTGGCAGATTATTTATCAGAAGTGGTTAAGCAGGAGATGGCAGAATGACATCATCAATGGACTAAGGGGATAGAAAAGAGAAGGCTGACATCCTAAACTCAAATGCTTGAAAAATGTTTGGAAAATAGTGCCTTTCTAATACGTACACAATCTGATGCAGTTCTTCACTGGACCTGAAAGTACCAAACATTTGATTGTGCACTTAAAGATAGAACTAGTCAGTTTGTGCCACATTTCACTTCCCAGTCTGTTGACCACAAGCTGATATTGCTAGTTCCTGACAGAGAACAGGGTGAGTTGAGCTTCTGAGGTTCTCAAACACACAAGGTAATAAAGTGCTACGGGCATGTGATATCTTTGCCATCAAAATAGATATGTTCTGCACCAGCTCAGGTATTAGCATCCCATTATTTAATAATCATTCATGAAACCTAAACATGCTAGACCCCTAGCTATGACAAACCAGGCACTCGATGGTATTTGTGTCTGCCCATTGGTGTCTGCTATTGAGTATCACTCAGTCTGTAATTCTGAGTCCATTCACACTTTATTTTTGCAGATAATTTATCAAAAACCCACTCCATCTCCATGTTTTTATCAGGAGTCTGTGGGTACAAATGTCAATAAGAAACTTGTTTCTCAGGGAATCTTTTATAATGACAAACGCATACTTGACTATTATTAGCATTAGAATGTTAAACTAGAAATGTGAGGAAAATGCTGTGGAAGGCAGTGGAAATTATTCATTCTATAGAGTGCAGGAATTTCTCACAGAGAAGATGCTGACTATATGGGTTGTACAGTATTCATTGCTATTGCTCTACTGACAGACAGTCCTGTGTGCATGTGTGTATGATGTATGTGTGCATATATATGTGTGTGTGTGTGTGTGTGTGTGTGTGTGTGTGTGTGTGTGTTGTGGGCATGCATATGTCTGTGCATGTGTGTGTATGATGTGTGCGTGTGTACATGTTACTGTGTATAAAGTTTAAAAGTTTGATGATGATGATATGAATCAACCATTAAGGGCACTGGCTGCTCTTCTGAAACCTTGGCTTCAATTCTTAGCATCCACATGGCCGGCCATTAACATCCAGCTTCAGGGCCTCTGATGCTCTCTTCTGGCCTCCATAGGCACCAGACACTCATGTGGTGCACAGATATGTGTGCACACAAAATACCCATTCACATAAAAATAATTAGACTTTTTTTATTACCAATTTTTATGTGCTTGAAAGAGTGCACACTCTTGCATGTGCATTCAAGTGTCCACAGAGACCTGAAGAAGCTATCAGATCCCCTGGAGCTGGAGCTACAGGTGGGCATGAACTGCCGTGGGTGCTGGGAACTGAGCTCCAGACCTTTGCAAGAGTAGCCAGTGCTCTTAAGTGCTGGGCCATCTCTCCAGCCCTCAGACTATCATTTTGAAACAACTATTCTGTAATACATGTATATTCTCTGAATCAGACCTTGAGATGTGACACAGTGGGAATGGTAGTTATCTCTGTTCTATGATATCCTGGTCCTGGCTGAGATCACCTGTTTGGAAACCTGGTGGCTGGAAGGATGAATCAATCACCTAGATCAACTCCACTCCCATTTCTGGGGCTATCATGTCTGTCGCATGAGACCTCGGTGGGTTTGCCAAATAGAAAACCGAAAGTTGACTAATCCATGTTACTGGCTGTGCAGCATATCCGTCACATATCATATCCTGATGGCTTTAGGGTCATCCAGCATTTAACGTTGCAGTCCAGGGACCTGAAAAAGTCCCACACAATGTAGAGATTCCATTGACTTTTATGATCTAAACTTAGAAGCCACTAAAGTTTTCTGTATTCCATTAGTTCCAAGCAACTTAAAATTCTACCAAATTCAAAGAAAAAATAAAGTAGACTTCAAGTCTCAATAGAAGAGTGGCAAATTCTGGAGATGTGTATGAGATATATAGCACTGTGTGTGTAAGGTGTGTACATGTGTAAGTGTATATGCATGTCTTTGTATATGTGTGTATGATGTATGCATGTATATATGTGTGTGTGCATGTGTGTATGATGCATGTGTGCATATGTGTGTATGATTTGTACATGCATGTACTGTATGTACAATGTTTTTGTGCACAACCCTGGGTATAAGTGTGGTGTTTTCTGTCAGAAAAACCACAGGTGTGGGTCTCTCCTTCCACCTTGCTTCAGCCAGGGTGCTTTGTGGTTTCACGACTGCATATGCCAGGGCTGCTGGATTTCAGGATTCTAGACAGTCTCCTGTCTCTACATCCTGTTTTAGCACAGGGTCAGTGTGGTGACAGATACAGCTTCTGAGGGCACGCAGAGAAGAACAAATCCCCACAATTGCACAGTGCAAGCTTTCCTCCTCTTCCCCCCTCAGCCCAAGTTCCAGAATCTTTACATTTTCTGGTAACTACACACACACACACACACACACACACACACACACACACACACACACACCATGGGAAAAATCACACTGTGGCTTGTGCATATCAATTGTTGTCTCAGAAAGACATGCAGACACAAATTAGGGGTTCACTGTAAAGAACTTTTAGTTTTTATCCTGGGGAATTAGACCAGTTCGTAGGTGTGAGGTTTCACCTTGAAGTTTGTTTTTGGCTTCTGCTCAGGCCCAGCTTGTGTTACTCTGATTTAGAGCTATAGGTGGATGGCTTCATGGGGTCTGCTAACTGGCAGTGTAGCAGTGCCAGTACAGAGGGTGAAGTTTGTCACTGAGCAGTGACAATGTAAATGAAAGTAACAAACTAGTGGAATGTGTAGCCGTGGGTGAAATTACCCAAGGCCAGCAAGGGAGACAGGAGCATGAGGGTGGCTCTAAAATAGGTGAGGTGACAGTGATCCCAGAGCTGAGATGAGGAGGGACCAAGGCCTACCATAGTCCTGGCCAGATGATACTAAAATTACTGTTGGTCTGGTCATGAAAGATGCTTCTCCTCTGTGGACAGTTTTGAAGCCACAGAGAGAGAGAGAGAGAGAGAGAGAGAGAGAGAGAGAGAGAGAGAGAGAGAGAGAGAGAGAGAG
>CAJQZJ010006709.1:518875-532570 GCA_907164525.1 Lophiomys imhausi | reverse complement strand
TTTCTTTCTTTCTTTCTTTCTTTCTTTCTTTCTTTCTTTCTTTCTTTCTTTCTTTCTTTTTTGTCTGTGTGTGTGTGTGTGTGTGTGTGTGTGTGTGTGTACATGTGCATATCTGTGCACAGGTACCCTTGTGTCATGGCATGCATTTGGAGGTCAAAGGACGATCTCAGCCCCATCACTGACTTTGTTTGAGAGGTGTGTTGCTCATTTTTTTTACCTACTCCAAACTAGCTGGCCAGTCTTCCCAGAATTCTCTTCTCTACCTCCCATCTTGCCAGAGGAGATATGGCACAGATGCACCTCTGTGCAAAGCATTATGTGATGTTTGAGGTTCCCCACACTTGCGCAGCACACTCTTTACCTACTGTGCCATTTCCCAGCCTCACTCTCACTTCTCAGCGTATGAAGCATATGCTTTTGTGTAAGACCATCATCCTCAGTAACATTCCCTTTCATCTTTAAACAGACGCCTCCTGTCCCCTGAGGCTGGGCTGTTTTCTCCCAGTCCTGCCTGGATGAGTCTCTCAAATCCCCAGTCCAGACGGACATTGTGTTTGTTTGTGTCCATTCTGGATATTGTTTTTCTCATACTAAAACTTCTTGCTGCTTATTTTGTCATAACTATGGACCATTTTTGTGCCTTGTCCCATACTATGTATTATTTTTTAATACAACATCTAACTACCGAAACATTTCTATAACCTCTAGCCTGAAATCCCCTCTTTTCTGAAACCTGGCATCATGCAGTGAAAATGAGAAAATGAATTGGTCACGGACGCATCCTTTTTAAACATTCTCAACATCCCCTAGGGAAGTTGTCTCAAGGCATACACTTGCTCTAATCCTGTATTCAAATGAGTTTTATATGCTGTTCATTTGTAGACTGCATGCATGCTACTTTATTTTTCTTTATGGGCTTGCATTCTGTCAACATAAGATTTGTGTACTTAAAACCAGGCCTATCTGTTGGCCATTGCTTTCTTGTATGATAGTTATTTAAAGTGTTAACAATTCACTTAATGATTGCTGCCAAAAGAAATATGCATTTCTTTATAATTTTAACTAAGTGAATTTAGGTTTTGAGTTGAATTTAGGAGGAAATGACCTAGATAAAACCAGTGTCATAGAACTAATTTTTAGATATACATTTGCTAAAATGTTATGAAATATGTGTTTGAACATATCTGAAAGAGAATTCCTACCCATGTTCCTCCACTCTGGTAAACCCAAAGACTTAGGCCATAGCCAGAGTGAGAATTAGAGTCTGAGTGTTCTTTATGGCCTCTTCTCTTATTGACCACTCTAACCTGACACCCCAGATTTGCCTAGCCAGCCACATCCATAACTCTCCTCTCTGCCAGCATCCTGTTACCAAGGAGAATAAATGGCAGCTTCCTTGTGCTCTGTTGTAGACTAATTTGAAGGGAACAAATCAGGGTAATGACATGAAGAAGTAGGACCATTTGGGAAACATTTTGGAATTAAAATGGACAGAATTTAGTTATGAATTAGATAGAGGCAGATGAGAAATGAGAGAGTCAGTCTCTGAATTCACTGAGAGCCTCTCATAGACTAGGAAAGCAGTCTGCTACTGACGTGCACCCCCAGCCCAGATAAGCTTCCTTAATAAATGTACTTTAAGCACAGTTTTCATTGTGATATGTATTTTTAAAACCCTAATGTGTGTTGTTGAGCCGTAAGATTATGGGAGATCTTAAAGCATCAGATACAGATACCAAAACCATGAATAAAACCATATACCCCTGTTACTTCTTTATTTTCCCTGTGTAGTACCTGCATGCAAATGGAATTGTACATCGTGATCTCAAACCAGAAAATCTTCTCTATGCAACCCCAGCCCCGGACGCACCACTCAAAATTGGTAAGAAAGTTTTCTAATGTTTCATGACCCATTTTCCCAGCAGAAGACATTTGTTCTATGGAGTTTTGAATTTCATTTTATCCAGGATTGCCTCTTTCTAGTTTCCTCAAATACTTGGCACCTGTGAGTAACAATGCATCATTTGTTTGCCTTTTTCTGGACTGTTAACCTGAAGCTATGTGCTAGAACTCCCTGCACCATTGCTGGACATTCAAATGAATACCAGTCTTGGTGCTTAATAATGATGAGGACCTCTCAAGATAACCTTGTGTTTTGTAAATAAGTTTATAGTGAAAATGTGACTTGTGTTTTGGTTCTTAACTTTGAATTAATAAATTATTTGGAACTTAGTCTTACATAATGAAGAACTTTAGTACAAAATATTTTATACAAATTAATGAATGCAGACTCTGAGTCCCTTGTTTATACTAACAGAGAAAACTCAAAAACCATATTTCCAGATTGTTTTTCACAGAATGATGTTGCCTAATCAGGGTGAAAATCCCCTTTTATGTATGTGTGTTTGTGGAGGACATATTTTTATAGAGGGTCTGTGGTTAGTCAAATCAGTTAGAAAATGCCAAGTGAAATAATATTTTTATTTCTGTATTCCTTTATAAAACCTTAAAATGCTAATATGTAGACCAACATGTCACAATTACAAGACATTCTCAAACTTTATTGACTCACTACATGAGTCAATAAAACCCACCCCATATGAGCATTCAAAAAAACTATAATGTTGAACTTTGGGCAGCTCTCACCTACCCACTGAAACCAGCCCTTTAGGAGAAAAATACATTACATTTTGTATCCCATATACTTGATGAAACACATGTTCGTTTCCAAAGACAATAGTAGGTTGTTAAGAGCTGAAGTCTCCTCGATAGAATCTGTATAAAAAACCTCTGAAAGGTGTTGCCCTTCGCTTGGCCCTCCTTCAGAGCCAAGCCAATGTGTTCACTGGATTTATAATGCCCCTAAAAATTAAGCTGTTCTGCTAGGGATGAGTTCAGACCTCGAGAACCTAAAGAAACATTCTGAAAAGCCTGCTGGTCAGCCTGCCTGTTCTGGTAATCACTCCTGAAAGACAGTGGACAGCAGGGGGTTTCCATTTCCTTTGACATCACTTTCAAAGATTTGATACTTAAAGAAATCTCTTTGGATGGATGGATAGATACTAATTTGGGCAGGAAAGCTTTTCTTTCTGAAGGCTGCCTGTTGTGCTCAATGATACAGTCAGGGACCTTGTGGAAATGTGGGTGTATCTTTGAAGTCTAAACTGGCATCCATTCTGCACTTGCCTCTCCTGAAGAATGGCCTCGAGCAGCTTTCTGACATTCTAAAAGAGAGGTTACCCAGCAATAGGGCATCATTGTAGCAACCTGGATAATAGTTTACTTAGGTAATATGTGGAGGAAAGAATAAAAATAAATTGAGCTTCCCTCAAAATGTATTATTGCTCATTATATGAGCATAAATTATTATCTGTCAAACATTAAGAACAGATGTTATTTATTTTCAATCAGAATAAGGTTTTGATATTTCTGTTTGTTTCCATGGCATATGTGAAAATCTGCTTTATTTTACCAGTTAACTAAAGGCTCTGAATTCTATCACTAAGCCTGTACTGTCTCCTGTAGTTACTGTCATGTGGTCTCAGAAATTTTTACTATAGACATCACAGTTACAGTTACTAAGAAAATGTCCTTGCATGTGAATGTTTTTGAGATTTAGAGAAAATTCAAGCATTATAAATTATTTGTAAATGTGTTTATGAGTGATGGGTTTTTTTCCAAGTTAAAGGCTTGAGTTGCTATTTTTTAAAGCTTCTTCTGAAGTGACTCATCTCCATTCACATCCACCCCACCCACCATTGGCTCAGAAGTCAACAAATACATTAGTTTTGTTTTTGAAAAGCAGAAGTACTTATAGAAGCTGAGAAAAGTCTTGGTGCACTAAACTCCTCTCTTGTATTTCTAGCTGATTTTGGACTTTCTAAAATTGTGGAACACCAAGTGCTCATGAAGACAGTATGTGGAACCCCAGGGTACTGCGGTATGCTCTTTAATGCTGACATTTTCCCTTTATTGAAATCTATTTTTACCTAGTGACCTGATTTTACTTTAACTTCCAATGTCTCTATTTATACGTGTTCTAATGTGGCCATTAAACAGCTTGGCCTTGGTTGTGGAATGACTGAGGCATATATAAATGATGCTTGGACCATCTCTTGTCTTTACTGGTGGGGGGTGCTCAGTGGTATGGAATGTAGGACACCTGGGTCAGAATACCTGTTGGGTCGAAGCTGCTCTAGGAGACATGCAGGAGTGGAAGGTCAGTCAGCAGGGAACAGGGCAGGAGAACAGCAGGCTGTGTGGTTGCAATTAAAGCTACTGACCCTTCCTAAGTTTCTTTGCTTTTCCTTAGGAGAAGAGGCATTAACTTAGCTGGCATACAGGACAGTGAGAATGGGCAGCCTTGCTTGCTCCCAGAGCTCACAGCCAAAATAGCCTGGCTCTGAGTCTGGCCATTCAGCCATATCAAGAGAAAATGTCATAAAATATATAAAGTGGAAAATAGATTTATTTCCCATCTTCTCCAAAAACTGAGAAAAGCATTCCTTCTCAGTCTGTCCCTGTATTCCCCATCTTAGTTTCACAGTTTATAGAAGGGACACAACAAAGCTAGGGAATATGCAAACGTAGATTCAGCTATGGATCCCAACAGTCAAGATGAATGATGTCTTCCTTCTGACAGTGGCTAGGGCTTGAAGAGAGATGCTGACCCTGACCTCAGCATGATATAATATTTCTTGTGAGGAACTGGAACTGAAAAGTACAATGAAACCAAGACCCCTATTTGAGCATATATGGCACACATTGGTTAGGTTATCCATGGCACTGCCTAGCTGAGTTTCCCAAGAAGAGTCTTTGGCTGCCCTTGAGGTGGACAGTCCTAGTGCCCCTCCCTCCTCTTGCCTGGTCTCCCAGGATGAACCAAAGGCAGCCTGTGCAGAGTCTATGAACTGGGGTTCATAGACAAAACAAACACTTTTGATCCATGCTAGCATGAACCATCCTGTCCTTTTTATAACTAAATTGAGATAGCAATAACCTAACCAGAAATAAAACAACTTTCAGAGATTACCAAGTGTTCCTAATGTTGACAGTCAACATATATGCAACAATCAACTAAAATATTGACTCTAGGGAAAAAAAAGAAATGAAATGTGAAGTCATCACTTGAAAGATGAGTCCACATCTCCTGGCATCAGAATCTCTTCATACAGAAGTCCTTTCACTCTCTTCTGCAAACACTTATCAGTCTCTTGCTATATCATAGGCCTATTTCCTGCATTCACTCCATTAGACAGGTTTTGCTTCTCTTAGAACTATATTCTGACCATGTCTCTTGGATTCTTCTGTCCTATTTGTACCATATGTTCTATTTCTGCCTAAAATAATTGATATGTTCCTATTTGTCCTCTTTCTGTATTTCCTTCACATGTACAAGTTTCTAAGACTGTGGTGGTGAGTGAGAGGATTTAGATGTCTTAAATATAATTGTATGTTTATCATCAGTAATGCTGGCTAGTCGGCTGGAAAATTAAGAGAAAAATGAGAAAAGATAATAAATGTTGCCCATAAGAAAAAAAGATAATGGCCAGTGTGATAGTCATTGTTTATATAAAACACTAAATATGGCCAGGAGTTGAGTAAATTAAAACAGTTCCCTGAATGTTGAACAACCCTAGAATAGGATGATCAAAAATAGAGGAAATGAATGCTCTTTTAGAATCTTTTCTACAGATGCAAGCAAGCTTTTTTTTTTCCTCTCAGGGATGTAAGACGAGCCTAGAGAAAGGTTCTTTCTTTCAGCACACAGAATGGTCATTATAAGAAGGTGCGATTCCTTCATTGATAAAAGGAACATTGACTATCAGCTGTCTAATAGACTCCATGTTGATCTCTGAAGTCACAGGAAGAACACAGTTTGTTATGCTCTTCAAAGATGTCATAGCTACAAAAGAAGTAAACCAAGTTCTCTGTGACAATTTCTGTATTTAACTGAGCCAAAGGCCTAAGGGTACAAAGGAAGAGTACTAACATTAGCAAGAGGTGTGCTAGAAAGAGAGGCATTTCACCTCCACACTGAAAGGGAACAGAAGTTCTGTAGAGAGTGGCCATGTGCACTCTCAGTGGGTATAGGAAGAGAAGGCTCTGTGAGGGCTGCTAGCACTTGGCCAGCCCCGAAGCTGTCTGCCACTTTGCCAGTTCATACAGCTGGAGCATGGAGTCCTTGGACCGTAGATACAAATGGATTTGGAAAGGCAGGGTACATATGTGCATATACTATAAATGAACATGTATGCTCTCACATGAGCAAGCCCCTCCCACTGCATACACACATAAACAGATAATTAAAAATAAAGTCCCGGAGAGAGCAGATATACAAAGACCATACTGAAACTGCAAATTAATTAATTAATGTAGTTATTAGTAAGTATAAACTGTAAGATTAGGCCAGCGGAGTAGCCAGCGGCTTGGCAGAGGAGCAGGTGGCCTGGCCCGAGTGCCTTAACCGGTTGTCTAACATATCTTCGAGAAAGAGCCCCAGGACCAAGGGTGGCCTACACCACCTGTAACCTAAACTCTGTTAATTAATATAAGTTGTTATATTAGGCCAGTAGAATTACTGGCGGCTTGGTGGGAGATTCGCCTGGGCTCAAGGGGAGTCTGGGAATCCAACAGCCTGGGACTGCTTGGACTGAGGGCCTATAAGCCACCGCAGTCTTTTCCCCTATGATTAAACACACCAAGACCTTTTAATATTTTAATGTTTAGCCCTTAGCTGGGCAGACTCTCAATTAACTACTTTAAGTTAACCCGGATCGGATCACCTAATCCCAAACCGCCATGTGCCTGCATTACCTTCCAGCATTCTCCGGACGTCTGTCTCCTTCTGTGTCTCCCTGTGGAAAGAGAGAGAGTCTCTGCGTGTGCCCAGAGTTCCTGTTCTGATCTCAGGAAATCCCGCCTTCCTATACTCTTTCTGCCCAGCTAATTGGCCATAAGCGACTTTTATTAACCAATCAAGAGAATGCCTCAGAAGGGGCAGTAACCATATCTCAATATTGAATTCAATGTATCAGAAACAATACTAGACCTTCCCTCAACACCATACCAAGAAATAATACAGGCAATATACAGCAAGCCAGTAGCCAACATCAAATTAAATGGAGAGAAACTTAAAACGTTTCCCCTAAAATCAGGAATAAGGCAAGGATGCCTACTCTGCCCATATCCCTTCAACATAGTACTTGAAGTTCTTGCTACAGCAATAAGAAAACTAAAGGAAATCAAGGGGATACAAATTGGAAAGGAAGAAGTCAAAGTATCCCTGTTCACAGATGATATGATACTATACATTAGTGACCCCAAAAATTCCATCAGAGCACTCCTACAACTGATAAGCACCTTCAGCAAGGTGTGTGGATAAAAAATTAATTAAAAAAAAATCAGTAGCTCTTCTTTATACAAAAGATAAATGGCCGGAGAAAGAAATGAGGAAACAACACCCTTCACAATAGCCACAAACAATAAAAACTACCTGGGAGTAACTCTAACCAGGCAAGTGAAAGACCTGTACAACAAGAAGTCCTTGAAGAAAGAAACTGAAGAAAACATGAGAAGATGGAAAGACCTCCCATGCTCATGGATAGGTAGGATCAACATAATAAAAATGGCCATCCTACCAAAAGCAATATACAGATGCAATACAATTCCTATCAAGATACCAACACATTTTTACAGACCTTGAAAGAACAATTCTCAACTTCAAATGGAACAACAAAAAAAAAACCCATAAAAGCTAAATCAATCCTGTATAATAAAAAAAATCATCTGGAAGTATCAACCATCCCAGATTTCAAGCTATACTACAGAGCAATAGTAATAAAAGCAGCATGGTACTGGTAAAGAAACAGACCAGTGGAATTGAATTGAAGACCCAGAAATAAACCCACACACCTATGGTCACTTAATTTTTTAACAAATAAGCCAAAACCTTTCAATGGAAAAAGGACAGCATCTTCAACAAATGGTGCTGATCTAACTGGATGTCGACATGTAAAAGAATGCAAATAGACCAATACTTATCACCTTGCCCAAAACTTAAGTCCAAGTATATCAAAGACCTTAACATAAATATATAACATAAAAAAAACTTAAGTCCAATTGGATCAAAGACCTTGACACACTAAATCTAATAGAAGAGAAAGTGGGGGAAAACCTCGAACTCATTGGCATGGGTGACAACTTCCTGAACAGAACACCAATAGCTCAGGCTCTAAGACTGACAGTCAATAAATGGGACTTCATGAAACTGAAAAGCTTCTGTAAGACAAAGGACACTGTCATTAGGACAAAATGGCAACCTACAGATTGGGAAAAGATCTTTACCAATCCCACATCTGACAGAGGGCTAGTATCCAAAATGTATAAAGAACTCAAGAAATTAAACACCAAGGAACCAAATAATACAATCAAAAAATGGGAAACAGAGCTAAACAGAGAATTCACAAAAGAGGAATCCCTAATGGCTGAGAGACACTTGAAGAAATGCTCAGCATCCTTAACCATCAGAGAAATGCAACTCAAGACAACTCTGAGATTCCATCTCATACCTGTTAGAATGGCTAAGATCAAAAACTCAAATGACAGCACATGCTGGTGAGGTTGTGGAGAAAGGGGAACTCTCCTCCATTGCTGGTGGGAGTTCCAAACTTGTACAATCACTATGGAAATCAGTCTGGTGATATCCCAGAAAACTTGGAATAGCTCTACCTGAAGACCCAGCCACACCACTCCTGGGTATACATCCAAATGATTCCTCACCAAATCACAAGGGCATCTCCTCATCTATGTTCATAGCAGCTTTATTTGTAATAGCTAGAAACTGGAAACAACCCAGATGTCCCTCAACTGTGGAATGGATTAAAAAACTGTGGTACATCTACACAATGGAATACTACTCAGCCATCAGAAACAACGAAATCATGCAATTTGCAGCCAAATGGATGGAACTAGAAAAGCTCATCCTGAGTGAGCTAACCAGACCTAGAAAGATGCACATGGCATCTATTCACTTATATAATTGGATTTTAGCCATATAGTACAGGATAACTATCCTACAACCAACAGACTGAAAGGATCAGGAACATAGACTTTGTTACCTATTAGTGGGACACTTTGCCCTGGTGGAGCTGCAATGTAGGCCCCAGTGCAAGAGGAAGCTCTTAGCCCTCATGGCTGCTGAACTGAAGGGGGCTGATATGTAAGACACCCCACACCAGAGGAGTAGGATAGGTGGAAGAAGAGGAAGAGAGTGAGAGGGTAAGAGGGTGGACCTGGGAGAGGTGGAGCAAGAGGACTGTGATAGAGATGTAAATTGGAGCAATAAATAAACAGTATAAATAATAAATAAATAAATAAATAAATAGCACTTTAAAACAATCTGTTTTGCAGGCTAAGGAACTGAGATGAATTGGTCAGGAATGGTGATTTAAAGGCTTCAAAGCAGGGTAGTGTTTTTAAAGCAAAGCTATGTTTTATAAATATATGAGGCATAACAATTGAATTTGAAGGGAAAATATTTAGAAATCAGCCAAGTCAGAAAGCTTTGTAAATACTGTTTCCTGCTTTTTAATGACAAAACTATAAATACATTCCCCTTGGAGAAAAAGTTGACCTACTCTTAAATAAGTTTATATACCATTGCAAAAATGTTACTTAGTGTACTGTCCTTTACATAAACAGGCTCATTAATAGATCCTGTCATCTTACAATGATGACCTATTTTCTATTGTTGTTATTATTATAGACATGCACATTGCCCTAGAGTCTATGCAGAGAGGGAGCTGAGTGGTCAAGAGTGATTAATCTCCCCATTTTGCCACAACAGCAGCTCACCAGGAAAGGAGTCATTTGTTGTAATGGGAGAAAAAAAAAAAGGCTTCTTACCTCAGGAGACTATTTTGGGAACTCAGAGGGGAGATGGTGCTTTGTGGACTTTGAAGTGCTAGAAAAATACATGTGGAATTACTATCATAAAAGCTAAGCAGATTTGCAACATTTTTCAACAAAAGTAAGGTCAATATATGTGTATTCAAAAAACAAGGTTCAAAGTGTGTATACATGTATATTTACTTACACAGTTTTGTGACCCAAAGGGAGTACACTAGAATATTGCTCTAGAGTGAGAAGGTAATATCCAACTTGGTATAGCAGCACAGGAAACTAAGAAAAAACAGAGATCATAGTGACAGCAGGCACAGGAGGCAGAAAACCTAGACCAAAAGCAACCTGCAGGACTTTGAACTGAGAAAATAACTTAATTACAAAAAAATGAATACTTATGATCATCCTTTTTTTTTAAATGAGACCAATCAGAAATCATCTAAAACACATTTTCAGGATTTCCCTCAATTCTAACCATTCTCCTTCACCATGGATAAGTACAGTCATCAGTTTTGGCTATGTTCTTCCAGGGATAAGTAGATGGAGGGGAAATTGCCCATTTATAGAGTGTGCCCATGATGAAGCCCAAGTGGAAGACTGGAGTGAATCCTTCTTGTGCAAAAGACAGCATGACCGTGCATGGAGGTAGCATTTTGTGATGCAATAACCCAGTGCAGCTGCCAGATGATGCAGGGAAGGAGCTCGGGAAAGCAAGTGGTTGTCCTCACAGGTTCTAGACAGCATTAGCATGGCGCACCATGCAGGGCGGCATAGGAAAGAAAGCAGATGCTCGGGATGCAAAAGATGGTAGTGAGCAGTCAGGCATTGGCCTTTGTCAGGATTTCCAAGGGAAAGGGAAGGCAGGGCTGTGTGAGGAGGTTAGGATTGATTGACTCTCTTAGTGGGTCATGTGCCCATGTCTCTGTTTGTCTCTTTGTCTGTGTCTCTGTATGTCTCTCTCTCTCTTTCTCTGTGTGTGTGTGCACACAAGTGTGCACCCGAGTGTGCCTGGGTGTGCATATGCATGCAAGTGTGTGGTCTAGAAGCTGTGGTGATCCCTAATTATCCACCACCTTCCTCAGGATGACTAAGGGAATGGGTTATTGTTTCCTGGTGCTTAAGGGCTAGGTAGTAGAAGCTCTGTATTTGTTAGCTAGAATAAGAAATCATGCATACCCCCAGTGGGACCCATTAATGATGTCAAAAATATTAAAAAAAGATCTAATATTTATAATCCAAAGACTTTTATGTTAGCTGAGGTAGGTGCCTAGCAACCATGTAATTGGGAGGAGAGAAGGATGAGCTATTCCGGTTGTCTGTTTTAAGGGTGATTACATCCAAGGTCAGCTATTCTCTTATGCATGGTTCCTATTTTAATGGAAGACTTTCCAAATTACATCCTTTGAGAGAGCAAGTGTTTATGTTACACCATCTGTCATATCTCTGGAAATAAAAACAGGAAAAGCTACCCACCCACTTGATCTTGTTCTTAGAACCTTTACCCAACATTGTTAGTAAGAGAGGATTTATTTCGTAAGAGAATTTTTAAAAAGTCTTAGCTACATCATGTTTAAAGAAATAGTCATTTTTTTCTAGGAAATGCACATGTTCCAAACCAAATTCCAGGCAAAAATAAATAAATATTTATATGCCCCAGACAAAATAAACCAATGACTAGTGTTCTAAAGTTGCTCATAAAGTGTTCATCACTTCTCAGTGTAAGCATAGGTCTCAATATATGTTATATAGGGTCTTAGTGCTTGATAAACATGCTATAGTATATGTTATGTGATATTAACTGACATGCCAATCACAAAAAAGTGATTAAAAGTATAGAAGAGACCAATGTGGCAATGGCTATGTAAATGGTTATTTCTGTCTGATACCAATCACCTAATTTATTCATAAGGTTAGTTAATTAAACTATGTATGTTCATATTGTATATTTGCACTTCTGCCCTTATTCAAATACTGTTTTCAGAGCCCAGACACTGTTAAGAATTTATTTTCTTTCAACATTTGTCAAGCTCTCATTATTTTTCTGAGACAGCCCTATTGCCATAATTCAGATGAAATATTAATACATAAAAATGTCCCACATGCTAATCCCATGAGCATAGCAATGTTTTCCCATTTGCTGGTTTGGTAATGCAAATATGTGTTGTGCTTCTATTTAAGCCAAAATGGAAGCTAATTATGAACAACTAATGAATGAGCTGCCACTATGTGTAAAGCTATTGGCAACTCCACAGGCACCTATTCCTGTAAATAATTTTCTGGGAGCTTCCATATATAGAGGAATATTAACTATCCCATATGTTTAGACTATGGCTGCCTCGACATTAGAAAGGCACACTGCACCATGGCAGACTAATTCTGCCATTCTTGTCAGTCACTACCAGTGAATGTGTTATCATACAAAGCTCAGTACTTACAAGTGCAGGTGCCTAAATGGAAGACTTCAGCTAATGGCTTGTGAGGGGCATGACGAACCCATGGGATGTCACCTAAATGAGGGTTCCTCACCTTCTCCTTCTTGCTCTGAAAAAAATCCCCAAACAAGAACACTTGAGCACCACCCTGATGCTCACTGTGAGCTCCACACCCTTGCTTCCTGTCTACTCTGATGCTGCTCTAGCATGTGCAGAGCCATGGCTTCTATCCCCAGCACTGCAGAAAGGGACGAACAGTTTTCTCATCAATTTAACTCTTAATACAAAAATATTAACCTCTTTAATCAGCTCTTGTGATTTTTCTGTCTGAGTACATTCTATTATTGAAGGAATTTTGTTTGAGGTCTTTAAAAGAACATCATTTCTGACAGAGTTCTTTAGTTTGATTTCTTTTCTCAAGATTTTACAAGCATTGATTTTTGGACTTTATGCTTTGTGATAATTATAGAATTTCAAACTTTGTGAATATCAATAGTTGGTTTCAGGAATGCAGAATAGACTTTTACAAGGTAAACTGAAAAAATAAATGGTAGATAAATCACATAAAACCTTTTGAAAACCTAGTTAGATTTTCAAATAGTGATTGTGCTGCCATTTTTAAACTAAGCAAATGTGGAATTATCTAGAAAGCTTTTCCTACAAAGTTAGAGATGACTGGGAATAAAACAGGATGTAAGTAGACTAGGAAGCAGGCTGAGGCTCACAGAAGCAGGCTTAGTATCTGTCCCGTCAGCACCCCTGTGTTCTGGGATGCAAAGTTTGGTCTTTGCTCACAGGGTACAATGAGCTTTTCAGAGAGGATGGTGGCCCCCAGCAGGGTGTTCCAAGGAACTCATGCTTGTTTGAGTAGCTCTTGGGAGTATAGGTTTGCAATATTTTTACAGCCTGAAGAAAAGTGGTTACAGTTTAGTTTACTATCTTAACAAGTTAAAAAACAGAGTGATCTACTTTCCTTTTTACTTGTGTGTGTGCATCCTAATGTACACACACACATACACACTCACACAAACACACATACACACAAACTCAGACACATACACACACACTCATGCACACATACATACACTCACACACATACACACACTCATACATACACTCACACACACATATACACACATACATACATATACTCACACACATACATACATACATACATTCACACACATACATACATACATATACTCACACACATACATACATACACTCACACACACATACATACATACACTCACACACACATACACACATACATACATATATTCACACACACATACATACATACACTCACACACATACATACATATACTCACACACACATACATACATACACTCACACACA
>CAJQZJ010006709.1:484010-518865 GCA_907164525.1 Lophiomys imhausi | reverse complement strand
ATACATACATATACTCACACACACATACATACATACACTCACACACACACACACATACACTATTACCACTTTTGAAGATCTAGAAACTAATAGTTTCTAAAGAAGAAACAGATCTTAGAGAACTTCCTTGAACAGCTAGGGGAACCTGACACTCTGTGGCATGTAGATGTTATTACTTGGGACTGAGGATGTAGCTTGACAATACAGAACTTTTCTAGCATAGCTAAAGCCCTGAATTTGATTCTCAGCACTGACAAAATGAACTTATAATTTAAAATATGTCATTAAACACTTGTAACAGCATATACTCTCTCTGTCTTTAGTTCCAGTCCATAGAAATCATAACTCCTTGGAATTGTCATAATGCTACTTTTTAAATTTTTAAAAAAATATATTTGACAATTTTATATTTCTCCTTAAAAAAAGTAGAAAGTTCGCTCTGCCAAAACTCATTACTAATTGTAAATAGCCTACAGTGCAGCAGAAGAGAGTCCTGTAGCTATCACCAAAAGAATGTTAACCAATTCTCCTCATTTTATTTAACATTTACTCACTCATATGGAAGATGACTTTGTACTTAAGAAAGTAAGCTTGATATTCTAAAATAGGAACTTCTGGTGTTGTTTCTTTAAAGACAGAGTATGCTCATTCCTGAACAATAAGTGGGTAAAGTGAAATATAAAGGAGTCCAATGACACTGGCCGTCTCGTCAGTAGGGGATAACCTCAACCAAGTGTTGATCAAATATACACAGAGATGACATCTCTTCTACAATGAAATTTTACAAAATCACGATGAGTTAAATGCATAGGAAAACCTCATTTTTTGCTGCCTGTTACTTTCTATTGCCCTGGCTGGTGTGTCGTGACAGAGTTCCCATGAGCAATGGGAAGGAGAGAGGAAGGCCAAGGATGCTGTAAGCAGGTTGGAAATGTGCACAAATACACCTCCCCCTCTGACCATAGTCATCCTTCTCCCTGAAGTGGGATGTGTTCCAAGCTCTCTGGATCAGGTGAACTGGTAATGGAGAATGGTATTGGGAAGACGTAAGCCTGGGGACACAGAACAGTGGAAGGAAAGGTAATTGTCAGACTCATATTCCTTCCGACTTTAGAGAAGACAGGGAGTCTACAGTTTGGGTAATAGCTTAAGCTTACTCAGAAGCTTGAAATTTGGAAACAAACGAGTCTCTTTGGGTCTTGTATTGGCTTGATATTGCACTAATTATAAGGTATATTTTTTGGGGGGTGTCAGATGTATAAACACTCAGTGCACCTTTTCTAAATATTTCTTGAACTTAGTGTGATGCACCAGATGGCTATGAGCACTAGATATATAGCAGTAAACAGCAAAACAAGATGGGACAGTATATTTTAGCTGAAGACAGCCAGTAAAATACATGTGTAAATTACAAAGAAAACAGTGACCATTCCTATGGAGTAGTATATGCTATAAAATGAATAATTAGGGAAGGATTCATGTAAAAATTGAATATATGAGTGAATACTTGAAAGGTGTAGGAGAGAACAAATGCTAGGGATGCCTGGGGAAAGAATATTCCAGTGGAGAAAAGGGCAGCTAACCAGAGATCTATGCAATTATGGATATCTTTCAAGTCAGCAGGG
Organism: Lophiomys imhausi; assembly: GCA_907164525.1. NCBI lineage: Eukaryota > Metazoa > Chordata > Mammalia > Rodentia > Muridae > Lophiomys > Lophiomys imhausi. The sequence continues at coordinate 517,240 of CAJQZJ010006709.1, read as the reverse complement.
AGGTTGGTTGGTTGGATTGTGGCAAGGAGGAATGGCCAAAAACCTACAAGAATGCCATTAACAGTTGTACTGAGATGAGATTGCCATTTGGAGCAGCAAGTTTGTGCTTGTTAATCTGATGATGGCTGTTTGGTATCTAAGTGGAGAAGGTGTGTGTGTGTGTGTGTGTGTGTGTGTGTGTGTGTGTGTGTGTGTGTATAGTTTAGGAACATGACATGGCTGTTGATGGAAACATATGTGTCATCAGGATATAGATAGCAATTAAATTCATGAGACCTGAGACTGTTGGGTGTCAGGATATCTGTAGGCTTTCTGGCAAAGAAATGGTCCACAAAAAAAAAAAAAAAAAAAAGAATGAAACTTGGTTCAACCCAAATTAAATATCAGTCTGGGTCAAAACTTTATGAGTCTGACATCAGTTCATTTGTTTTAAACATATTTTAGCACAGCATAATATGGAAAAAGTGTTCTGATTACAATGAACTCAGCTCCATTAGTATAACAAACTTGAGACAAATTTACATTGAAGCTCTTCACAAAGTACATATGGCTTCTTCCATAAAATTGATTCTGTTGGCTTAGAAACAATACTCAACATAAAGGTCGAGGAAGAACGGCTGGGGTAATAACACCTGTGGGAGTCAGGATTTGTTATGTCCCTAAACTAGAAATCATTTAGGCTTTTGAAAAGTTCAAGTGCATCACTCTCAGGGATGAGTTTAAGGCTTAGAGGTACAGCTCAAGGTTTTGGGGAGAGGAGGATTCTGAGATAAACAAACATAATATTCTGAGGCACATGAGTGGAGGAGCCTGTCCCAAACAGGTAGCAAATGATTACCAGGTTGTAAACCACATTTTCCCCCAGCATTCAGAGAACAGCCCATTATCTTCTCACGTTGGAGAGATGTTGTTAACTTTTCCTTGGCTTCTCCACTGCTCAACTGTGTGCACTAGGACCTTTCGCCCTCTATATAGTTGGGTATCCCTAAGACATAAAAGGAGACACCCCAAACTGATCCTTTATCTGTGCTACCTTGAGGAGGCCAGATAGAATGAATGTGAATATTTCCCCATACAGAACTCCAAACAGAAGAAAAGGCCCCAGAAGAGAGAACTTGGGGGTGGAAATGGAACACAAGGAACAGATTTTTGCCTCAGTAAACAAAACAGTATCCTAACAACTCTGCCTGTCAGCAACCAAAGAAGCTGCTTCGCTGGCATCGAAAGTGTCAACAAAATCTGAAATATTTGTCTCTTGTGATCCAAGGCCATATCAGCAAGGAAAGGGAAGAATGAACTCTGCTAATTTAGGTGTCACTCAAGAAATATGCCTTGTACCACATCACAGATGCCATCTATGTATTCTGTCTGTGTACTCTAAATTGAGGGCCTAGTAATTAAATACCTAGACAAATGACAAATGTTAACCAAGAGTGTTTGGGCTCTAGATGGCTGAGAGCATTGTATCTCTCAGGATGAGGAGAATGCCACCAATATCACCCCTACACATCTCCTAGTGTGTGAGTTTAGAGAGAGTCTTTTAATGTGAAGGTAGTATTTAACTGCTGAGCTCCACAGCAGTAACTTTTTAGTTCCTCTTCTGTGTAACTTGAAGATATTACATGAATAAAAGCACCAACTGTACCAGAGAATTCACAGTTCTTTAGGGATTCGGATCTATTATTACATTTGTGAGGGTGGACTGATGGGAGGAAAGAGGTCAAAAGGAAGGGGTGATTGAAGGCAAGTGGGTGGAAGACTTGCTTAAATTGCACTGCTTGGGCCCTGAACACCCACAAAAATGTTCCATTTTGGGATGTTAATACAGAAAGTATATGAATAAAATAAAAATAAAAAATTCCAAAAGAATTATTGAAAATCAGTAGTGAGAAATTTTATGTATCCCTTAGAGATAAACATAGTATGGACCATACATAATATATTTAAACATTGAGTTCTAAACCAGTTATTTTTTACTTGTATTTCTATATACAAAAGATATTCTTAGCTATTACAAATAAGGCTGCTATGAACATAGATGAGGAAACTTCCTTGTGATTCGGTGAGGAGTCATTTGTATGTATACCCAGAAGTGGTATGACTGGGTCCCAAGGCAGAGCTATTCCAAGTTTTCTAAGATATCACCAGACTGACCTCCATAGTGGTTGCACAAGCCTGCACTCCCACCAGCAATGGAGGAGAGTTCCCCTTTCTCCACACCCTTGCCAGCATGTGCTGTCTTTTGAGCTTTTGATCTTAGCCATTCTGACAGGTGTGAGATGGAATCTTAGAGTTGTCTTGAGTTGAATTTCTCTGATGATTAAGGATGCTGAGCATTTCTTCAAGTGTCTCTCAGCCTTTAGGAATTCCTCCTTTGTGAACTCTATGTTTAGCTCTTTTCCCCATTTTTTGATTGTATTATTTGGTTTCTTGGCATTTAATTTTGTCCCTCAACTGAAGAATGGATTAAAAACTATGGTATATCTACACAATGGAATACTACTCAGCTATCAGAAACAAGGAAATTATGCAATTTGCAGCCAAATGGAGGGAACTAGAAAAGCTCATCCTGAGTGAGCTAACCCAGACTCAGAAGGATGCACATGCATCTATTCACTTATAGTTGGATTTTAGCTATATAGTACAGGATATCTATACTACAACCAATGCACGAAAGGGAACATGGAGATAGAATTTTTTTTGTTTGTTTTCTTTTTGTTTCTTTTTGTTTGTTTGTTTTCTCTCCCTGTCATTGAGACACTTTTCCCTGGTGGTACTGCCTTGTAGGCCTCCATTGTACAAGGAGGCTCTTGGCCCTCATATGACTGCTGAACTGGGGCGGGGGAATGTTATGTAGGGACACTCCACTCCAGAGGAGTGGGATGGAAGGGTTAGGGGGTAGAGAGTGGGAGGGTGGGACTGGGAAGGGTGGAAAAAGGACACTATGATGGAGATGTAACCTGAAGCAATAAATAAATAAATTTAAAAAATTTTTTAAAAAGAGATTCTTATATAATACTCTTATTGACATGTATTGGGTTTGTTGTTTATATGTTTCATCTTATCCCATGAAAACTGAAAACCAGCATTTCAAGCATGAGCAACTCATTCACGCACGCTTGCTAGCTTTGAAGAGATCATCACACAGTATGATTCAGATTTGTAGAGAGGTGTGATTTCCTCAAGATTGAAGAGCTCAATAGAATCTTAGAAAAATGATATTTATGAGTCACTAAGCGCTATGAGAGGGTTGTTGTTGTTGTTGTTCCTGTTGAAAGCACTAGGTGTTCTCAGGTCTTTGATTTTCTCTTCAGCATATTATTAAAAACTAAAAAAGCAAGGTGACAAAGCTGTCTTTCTTCAGCCAGCTATTGAATTTATACAAACTAAAAACCATGCAGTTCATGCGTTAGAAAGACTTTGTGAACAGCTTAAATGAAAAACATGAGGTGGGGGCTGGCATTCCATTTTCAGCGTCAGTTAATGAAGAGCTCTGAAGAACAGGAAGCGAGCTTTCGAACACACAATATGTCACATGCGTTGAAAAGGCCCTTCTGGTTTGTTCTTTATGAACCAGAGACAGAAAAGGAGCAACAGGGGCCTGAGATACCCTCTCAGCCCTTCAGCCCCTCACAGTGTGGCACATGTGGAATTGCTAGCTGACACTATCCTGGCTAACTAGAGGTACCTTCTTGATCTTAGCCTACTCTTGAATGAATTCCAACCTGAGCTGTACCTCTGTCAGGACAGCCTTCAGCCTACTGCTCTGGTCTAAAAATGGCACCATTTCACACAGGTGTGGTCCTTTTCTTGGCAAATATAGATGACAGTTCAACAAAGGACTACATAAGGCACAGATGCTTAAAAAAAAAAAAAAACAAGCAAAAATAACACAATTTGGAGTCTGTCCAGCTATAGGTACTGGGAAGCTACCCTGAGTACATCCTTCTCTGGTTTCCCAGACAGAATGAGGAAGAAGGAAGAGATTTTTGAGATTTTTACATGTGTATTCCCTCTTCTTTCCCCCTCTTCTCTTTACAAAATTTCCATCCCCTAGAAGCAAGTGTGGAGATCCAGAGACTGTGTTAAAGACAGTGCAAGAGCGTGGAAAAGAACTCAGTTGTTGCCATTCAAACAGGAGGGTCTGAGTTCAACCCCAGGATTCATGTGCAAAGCCAGGCATGGTGCTGTGTGCTTCAGTTTGGTCCCCCAGAACCCATGTGAAAAGCCAGGTGTGATGCTGTGTGCTTGTGAATGAAGCAGTGGGGAAGGAGAGACAGACTAGCAAGCTTTGCAGACCACCTTGCGTCAGTGAGACACCTTGTCTCAGACGAATATGGTGGACAGCTCCTGAGGACTGACACCCAAGATGGACCTCTGAGTTCCACATATTCACACACATACATGTGCACCCACCCCAGCCGTGTATGTGCATATATATGAAAAGAAAATATCCACTGGATTTTTGTGGCTCCCAGAAATTTGTTTAAATTCAAGACAAACCTTTGCAGTGAAAATGTTGGCAGTGTTTCCCCTATTCCCTGCAATGGAGGACTCTGGAACGTCAGATTCAGGCTTTAAGATATACAGAGTCATGGTCCTCATCACCATGTGCTTTGACTCACTAAGGAAAAAACAGAAAATCATTAGATCTAACAGCCTTCCAGGGAGCATATCCCTTCATCACCACTGCGGTCCTGATCCAGGCCTTGCTCCCTCCTGCCGTGGAGTGGTTGCGTAGTTTCATCTTCCACCCTAGGCTCTCTCTGCCCTCTCTCCTCAACCACTCACTACTCATTTGCCTAGCCAACCTTTCTAGGCTCAGCTCTTCTCACTTTGAACTTTGTCTCCTCTATGACCTGTGTGATCTGGCTGTCTTCTATCAAAGACATCCTTCTCCCAGGATTACCAGTAACCATGTGGCATCTCTTCTTATTGTTTATTTTAGATTAACATTTACTTCTCTGACCAGCCATATTTATGATATAATTGGGACTTACTCTCTTATTTAGCTCCATATGATTGCCCCAGGACCCCAGTGTCTACCATGGAACAAGTACTTAGTAAATATTTGATGACTTATTTAATGAACTAACAAACAAATCCATTGTTTTCCTTCTTCTTAGTTTACTTCAGATCTGTTGCAGTCAAAGGAGTTAATAGTAGCTTGAAAAGTCTTATACCAAATGCCACTCTGTGCCTTAACCTCAGTAAGTAGAAAGAGTCACGGAGACTACCTGCAACAGTGAAAGATAAGATACAGTGAGGGACCAACATGTGCCATTAGCTTTCTTGTAGGAGCTGTGGAAAGGAGAAGTCTAGCACCAGTGGCCTCAGTAAGAAGCCACATGCTTTTGTTTCAATCCATTACAATTTCCAGGTAGATCTTCAATCTCTAGATAGTTTAATGATGTTCTCATCTAACTGGGGAAATAAAACACTCTGTGATCTAGGAGATAGTGAATAAATATTGTACAGTTTGGACTTCAATCTCTAGGTAGTTTAATGATGTTCTCATCTAACTGGGGAAATAAAACACTCTGTGATCTAGGAGATAGTGAATAAATATTGTACAGTTTGGACTTCTGTATAGTTTTTACTTCCAGTCCAAATTGATTTTTTAAAAGGGCATTTCTGACATTCAGGAAATTCACAGAACATTTACCAAAACTCAGCTGTCTTGATAGAGGCTGATGGGTGTGCTGGGAGCTCTATGACAGAGGTTTCATGGGTGCTCACTTGAATGATAAGCTGATTTTAGAAAGCAGCAGGCAGCTTCAGGTCACTTAGAAGACAGCCAGGAAAAGTCAATAAATTATTATGGATCATTCAGACAACAGATGATTGATTGTCTGTCATGTAAAATACTTCTTTATTTTTTGGTGGTAAGCATAGAGCTCCTGGCTTTCGGCATACTAGCTGTGCATTATACCACTGAGCTATGTGCCCTGCTGCTAGAATGCATCTGACAAAAATGTTGATGCCCTGAAAGGACTTTGTCTCCCTAGATTTTGTTTGTTTTGAGAATCAGGTGAGAAAAACGTGAAGGAGAGCTAAGTGCTCATGGCAGGCTGATATTTTGCCTAGTTATTTTTGTTTTGTTTCACATATGGTCTCCTGTAGTCCATGCTGGCCTCAGGCTCCAATGTTTCGAAGGTGACCTTGAATTTCTGGTCCACCTGCCTACCACTTCCCAATGCTGGGACTGCAGGTGTGAGCTACCACTCTGGACTGATATCTTTACCAAATAGAAATTAGCTGCCTTCTCCTCCATGATTTCTTACTCGAAGGTGATGAATTATGAATTCAGCATAGCAGGTGCTTGGTTTGTTTAGTAAAAGGTATCAGCCCTTGCCTACCCAGGCCCCAACGTCAGAGAACCTCATGAGAACCCCATGTTAATGTTGGCAGAAGCATTTACATTTCATGAGACGCAGGATTTTTGTCTGTTTACATTTTCAAATCTAAATGGACTGGACTAGGTGACTTGACTGCCAGGTTCAATTGGAGCTTTAACCTGGGATTTAGTTGGCCATCACCTACTGCTCCCTAAGTAAGAAGATCAGAGGTCATTTAGAAGACAGCCAGGAAAAGCCAATAAATTATTATGAGTCATTCATAAGAGATGATTGATTTTATGAATTATGAATAACTCAGATTGCTGAAGTCGATTGTGAGACTGTCTGACACCTGGGAGGCTTGAAGGATTGGTGTGCTAGAACCTGAAGTTGATTTGGAAAAGGTTTTGGAAAAGACCTTCAGCTCTTTAAAGGGCTCAGATAGGTTATAAGTGATATCAGCTTATTCCAAAGAAAACCAATGTCATACTAACTAGAAATTGAAAAATATTTTATACTATGTAAGGTGGTTAATTGATTTAAAGTTTGCACTATTTAAAATAGTTAATTGATTTAAAATGGAAACTGACTCAGACTTTACTTGGCCTCAGTTTTACAGTGGAGTTAAGATAGTATAATTTCCTTCCTAAAAAGTATTTTAAGAGAAGTCTCAGTTAACCTTTGACCCCAAAAGTTGACTTTTGTGCAGGGCAATGCCTTGCAGAGAAGCCTTTTGCTACTGGAGGGTGTGTTTGTACAGTAACTTGACAGGAGAACAGATGTTGCTGTGTTGGATAAAAAATTCTGCTGCTCAGTAGAGACATGCAAAGGGGACTTTTCCTAGGTGGTCACATGCTGCAGGGTGGGTGTGACAGAACCAGGGCTAGCAGGGCACATGGGAAATGAGATAGAGCAGGCTTTGTGGGGAACATCGCCCCTGCTGCTCTGGTCTTCTTACTTAGGGAGCAGTAGCTGATGGCCAACTAAATCCCAGGTTAAAGCTCCAATTGAACTTGGCAATCACCTAGTGCAGCCCATTTAGATTTGAAAGTGTGAACAGACAAAAACACCAACTCTCACAAAATATAAATGCTCTTGACAACATCAGCATGAAGTTCTCATTTGGCTCTCTGGTGTCAGGTCCTGGGTGGACAAGGGCTGATACCATTCACTAAGCAAACCAAGCATCTGCTATTCTCCCTGCTCCTCATTGGACCAGCTCTAGGAGGCAGGTGACAGCAGCTCTCCAGGAGATGGCAGCCAATTCTTCTGGCACACGGATAGACAGTGCACTCACAAGAGGGAGATCTCTGTCCACTATTTAGTTCAAAGGCTCCTTCTGTGAGGTGCAAATTACCTCAGAAAATGAAAGCTTACCCTACAGTGAAAGACATTGACACTGGGCAGGCATTCTTCCTTTTTTTATTTTATATTTTTTGTTTATTTATTACTTCAGGTTACATCTCCATCATAGTACCCTCATTCCACCCTCCCAGTCCTGCCCTCCCACCCTCTACCCCCTATCCCTTCCATCCCACTCCTGCAGAGTGGAGTGTCCCTACATAACAGTCCCCTGCCCCAGTTCAGCAGTCATATGAGGGCCAAGAGCCTCCTCATATACTGGGGGGCCTACAAGGCAGCACCACTAGGGCAAAGTGTCTCATTGACAGGAAACAAAGTCTATATTCCCATTCCCTTTGGTGCATTGTCTGTAGTATAGTGATCCTGTACTATATGGCTACAATCCAATTATAAGTAAATAGATGTCATGTGCATCCTTCTGAGTCTGGCATTCTTCCTAATTTCTTCAAATCTTAAAAAGAAAAAAAAAGGCATTTTTCACTAGGAATAATTCAAGTGTGGATAAGAAAATTTAGGGATCTAGATACAGTTCCATAAAGGGTGATCTTGTTGAGTGGCTGCTTCATCTATTGGCATATACCCCCTTTCATGATTCCAGCTTGGCTATTCATCTTCTGTATTTTGTAGAGCGTAATTCTACAGGGGAGGAGGGACGAGTGTAGGGTGAGCCTGTAGGACACATCTGCCGAAAAGCCACAGCAATCTTTCCAGTAAGCCGAGAGCCCATTGAAGACAGGTTCCATCCAGAGCTCATACTGAGGGTCTAGATTGATGTCCTCCCAGTGAAGAAGGGAGATCCAATTCACTGACTCTGGAGGCCCTATCCAGAGAAGTGTGGTGCTCTGGTACTCTCAGACATACCTCAAGGACCCTTAGCATGCTTCAAACAACTCATTCCTAAAGGTCCCCAGCAGCATGTACAGCACTAAAGAATATATTTTGGGCTAATACCCTGAAACCCATCTCTCTGCAGATGGTAGTGAGTTGCTTCTCTCAGTTTTTCTTTGTGAGTTAGGTGAACAACACCCCCCCCCCCCAGTACTCAGTGCAAACCACCAGACCCAGTGTCAACTTTGTTAATGTACTTCATTCCAGGACCATCCCAAAGCTGAGGGCCTTCCTACTCCAACAGTAGAGAAAGCTAATAGAATAACCCTTGCTATGCGTAGGCTTCCTTTCTGAGATCATGACCTCAAGAACACTGGGGACAGTGCCTCCTTGGTGACTGATAATGCTCGTATGCCAACCTTCTCAAGCTAGAGTTTGCATACCCTTCCCATAGTCTGCTCTGGTCTTTTCCCTGCCACCAAACATGTGCACACTGCTTCAAATAGTTCTCCATTTCTAGAAAGCATAATTTTTCATGTTTTCCACTTCACTGCCCTTAACTTTCATTTCTTCCTTTTCTGTGTATAAAGTGTCCTTTGGAGTAAGAAAGAGGGTGTTTTGTTCGTTTATTTGTTTTGTTTTGTTTTTTTGTTTTTGTTTTGACACAAAGATACACCTCTACCCATTTTATTCAAGCCATATCATGGTATTGCAATATAGAATCTGTTCATTATTAAGATTACTCCCAGACACCCATGACAGAGAATGACTGCAGTCTCCTACAGAAACAGGTGTGAGAATTTGTTCATCCTCGTGTGGCTATGGGAGACAAGATTGGGGAAGAGAGTTCTGAAGTTTTGTTGGGAAGTTGTTTCCTCCCATCAATTCCAATTAAAATGTGAGTGATGACAGCATACTCCAATCTAACCCCATTTTCCTTCTTTGCAGCACCTGAGATTCTCCGAGGCTGTGCCTATGGACCTGAGGTGGACATGTGGTCTGTAGGAATAATCACCTATATCTTGTAAGTGACGAAAAGCAACCTTTATGCAAACAGCCTTTAGGTAGCATTTTCTAGATAGTGATAATTGTCATTAGAACCAGTGTTGCCCTTTGACCTTTTGTATGATGTCCCTTTTTACACTAACCATGGTGAGAGCATAGTTTCAAAATGAATATTGCTTCTTATGCTATCTTTTTCCTGGAGGGTAGAATCTATTCAAGGCTTTTCCTTATCTGACTTTCCTATTTGGGGAAATATTTAATGATCATAGCAAGTATGATCCTGCCATCATACTCTCTCAGTTGTTTGCATCTTGTTAAAGACTGTTAGCTCTCTTAGGAGATCTCTCGTTTGTTTCTTAAGAAATCCCAAACTAGTATGTTTCTTATCAGAATATTTCAAGCACATTTATCTATTGCTTTATTTTCCTGTACTAAGATTTCAAGGGCTTTGGGCTGAATACTGTGAATAAAATGAGCTTATTATTCATTCTCTGATATCTTCAACTCCATTACTGAGCTGCAGTCTAATAAAAAATAAGGAATTTTAGGGAATTTGTGCAAGTGGTGATGGAATTGGAGGTAATGGTGAAGGGGAAGATTTCTGTAGAAAACCTAAAGTAAGATATCAATGCACCCAGAGCTAATGCACACTAAGCACATTTGTTGGCCATTTTGAAGGGAATGCAGTTAGTTTTGGGAAGTCATAACATGCAGAGAGATTTCCCAGGGTTCTGGAGAGTCTGACATCATAGGAGACCGTCCCTCACTGGATGCATACCAGAGTGCCTTAAACAAGAGGCATTAACCTTCTCATTCTCAGAGGCTGGAAGCCTTAGTGTGCATTAACTCTTGGTGCTTCTTCTGGGATTTAAAAAAGTTCCTTTGCACTGTGTCCCTACATGGCAGAGAAAGAGAATGATAGGAAGTGACAAACCCAAGCTATGCTGTCCTGGCTAGTTTATGTCAGCTTGGTACAGGCCAGAGTCATCTGAAAGGAGGGAACCTCAATTGAGAAAATGCCTCCATAAGATCCAGCTATGGGACATTTTCTTAATTAATGATTGATGGGAAAGGGCCCAGTCCATTGTGGGCAGTGTCATCCCTGGGTTGGTGGTCCTGGTTTCTATGAGAAGATAAACTGAGCAAGCCATGAGGAGCAACCCAGTAAGCAGCACCCCTCCATGGCTTCTGCATCAGCTCCTGACTCCAGGATCCTGCCCTGTTTGAGTTCCTATCCTGACTTCCCTCAGTAATGGACTGTTACCTGGAAGTACAAGCTGAAATAAACCCTTTCCTCCCCTAGGTTGCTTTTGTCATGGTGCCTTATCACAGCAATGGAAACCCTGACTATGACATACACAAATAAGGATCCATTTTTTTCTCTAAAATATATGTGTCCTGGATATAATTTTGGGTTGAAAATTTCCCTGAAGGATTGAAGCCTCTATGCTGTAAAAGAACTTGAGGAAATGAAAATAGAAAGTTAAGTTGCATTCAGAAAAACTGGACAACACAATAAGTAGAAGCCCATGGAAAGGCCGCTGTTACATGAGGCGAAGCAGGAAATGAGATCACATCCTTGAAGAGAACTTCCCTCTAGTCAATTACAAGCCAGACAAACTCATTTTTGTATTTCCTCTATTTTCATACACTTAGAGCTATGTATGAAAGTAGGCTGTGGATGAAAATGACAGCAGCACTCATGACTGATATCTTTCAGTTCCCCACCTCTGTCAGCCCTCAGCCTGGGGACATTCCATTTACCTGTAGTTTGATACTATAGTAAGATCCTCCTGGCAAGGATCATTGGCACATCTGTGCACTGAACCACTGGACTTATGTATCTCCTTTATTTAGCCTGCATGTACACTTATTTGGGGACTGGTGACTTGAGGCTATGACACCTAGACATCTGACTCATTGCACTGGGTAGCTCAGAATCAAAGGAGAGGAGAGCACAGAAGTAATGGGGGGAGGGGAAGGAGAGCATTAGGATCTATTCTGTTGATGCTTCCTGGGAAAGCTATGTTATGAATGTCAGTTAAATCTCAGCATGATTGCCCAAATGAGGTGCCAATTCCTTTTCCACTTCTGTGCATGTACATAAACTCTGGACTTTATCTCTTTACAAATGCATCGATGTATTCTATTATTTTATGTGTGTGCATGTGTGTTTGTGTGTGTGCACGTGTTTGTGTACATATGTGTGTACTCGTGTGTGCACACATGTGGAGGCCAGAAGACAAGCTGAGGTATCTGTTCTCAGGTGCTGCCTATCATTTTTTGAGGCAGGGTCTCAGTCACCAAGTAGGGTAAACTGGTTGCAAGCAAACCCCAAGGTTCTACTGTCTCGACCTTCCCAACACTAAGATTTCAAGTGCGTGCCACCATACCTGGCTTTTTTAAAAATGTGGGCTTTGATGATCAATCTCAGGTCCTCAAGCTTGTAGGGCAAGCCATCTGAGCCATCCCCCAGCCCTTAATTCCTACTAGCATGGAGACCTCTGCTTCCTTTTGCCCCTCATATTATGAGGCCTGCTGTTTCACTCCTTAAAACCTCTTCTTATCAACCCTTGTTTTGTGCAGTGGGATCACTATTTTTTGAAGATGACTTTAGTTTGGAAACAAAGCCCTATGATGGTCCCTCCCAGGAGCTCTGAGCCCTTTACTTTTGAGAGCTGTAGCACTTGGCAATTGATGAGCATAGTGATCTGATCAGCATTCCATGTTATCAAACCCTCAAACTCTCTCCGTGAGCTTTTAGCACTACAGTTCACCCCCAAAGACTTGGGGCTATCCTGTACAGTGCACGTTTACACCCCAGGCCCTGTGCAATCCCTGTGATTTCCTAAATTGCCATTACTGTGTGACCAAGGGAGCTTTACACCATGTGCCTGTACGTGGTTCCCACTCTGTGTTGTATATCTTCCATGTTGACATTTCAGGCTGACATGTTATCAGCTGTTTGCCTCTCTCATCAAAGAAGAGTCATTGACTTGACAGAGATGAGAAGCCACTGGAGGACTGTGACTGTTAAATCATTGTCTTTGGATTTCAGAATGGGGAACATAAGGACACTCATGAATCAAGTCTGGAAAGCTGGCTACTTTCTCAATGGCTAACCAGTAGCAGGCTACACTTTCTTCGTGTTAGAGAGAATAGAAGGGTCAAGTCAAGGGACCCAGTCACCCTTCTATACTTACACTCCCCTTCCGAAGGTGGGTCAAGTACAGGGCCCTCTGTGCAGACTTATTCAGGGGAGAGTGCACTGATTTCTGTTTTTTTTTTTTTTACCCCCAAGTTTCACCTTCTCCCCAGATAGCTCCAGAATGTTTAGAAGAGAGAAAGATTCTCCCATGGGAACATCTCATGAGTAACAGAGGACATAAGAAATGGCTTCTTTCTAGGAGCTGTCACCTCAGGAAACATTCCATAATACTCTGTAGAAATCTGGCTAGCCTGAAGGAAGAATGGAAGAGGATATCTTTTCACTTTTCATTATTTTCCCACTTGATTTTCAAAAGGAACTTCTAAGTATACGCCAAGAAAAACTGTTCATTTTTGGAGCTGCCTTTTGCCACCTCGTGACCCAGAACCACTGCTTGTCTCGAACCAGTGCAGGCCTGGTTACCCCAGAGCAGACACTCACTTTTCCTGCCCTCTCTTAATGTGTCAGAGTTGTGCCCTGCTCCTTTTCTCATCGTTTCTTTTCCTTCTGACCCTATAGTAGAAAGTGTAGGTGGATGCGGTCTTTAAAATGACAGTCATTTACAAGACCGAAGTCAATCCATACTTCTCATCTGTTAGCTGCCTGACCGGATAGTTTTATCTCTATTTTGTTTCAGTCTGAAATTCAGACTAGCACAATATATGAAAATATCATATTTCTACTAAATTTTGTGAAGTTATATTTCCTTCTACTTTTAAGCCTGCATGTTTAATTTTATGCTAACTTTATACTAAATTGGTGCCCTAATCAATCTAATACTTTTTTAATTCTCAAGGAAAATCTGCTAGAAAATCATTACCAGGATGTCTAAATATTAACTGTTTTAACTTCAGTTTTGTGCCTGTTTTTGTAGTAATAGTTATTGTTACAGCTTTTAAAAGAAATTTGGTTCCACTATTTCTACTTCCTGGAGGTGAGGTTGTGTTTTTATTCTGTCTGTCATAAATTGTAACAAAACAATCACACACCTGTACAAGTATATTTAATTGTAGAGAATATAGAAAGATCATGGATTTTGCAGAAATGTGATGAATACACTTGATCTTTTAAAGGTATTTCATTCTATTTTTTTCCCTTCAGACTTTGTGGATTTGAACCATTCTATGATGAAAGAGGTGATCAGTTCATGTTCAGGAGAATTCTGAATTGTGAATATTACTTTATCTCCCCCTGGTGGGATGAAGTATCTTTAAATGCCAAGGACTTGGTAAGTGTGACAAGACAAAACGAGATAAATGATTTTTAGCTAAGAAATACTAAAAAAATAAATAAATAAAAATAAGCCGCTTTTGACATCATCATGTCTTTATAACCTTAAGGTATTTTAATTTAAAAGGCACATTAATATATTTTCCTCATGGAGTATGAAAAATGGCTGTTGCTTCAGTCCTCAGTAGCTGCACATCATGATACCATTAATGAATTTTTACTACCTGGCAAATATGGAGCCTTTCAAGTAACACTGCGTTATGGAATCTGAACACCATTCACAAAGAATTCTGCTTTAATGTGGATTATCTACCTAAATGTAGATGTACTGCAAATAAATATAATGTGATTCATGAAATTTTTTCAACATTTATTTATTTCTTCAAGTTACATCTCAATCATAGTCCCCTCCCTCTCCCCTCTCCCAGTCCGACCCTCCTACCCTCTTCCCCCTCTCTCTACTAACCGATTTTTTTAAAATTTAAGGTATATCTTTTTCCCCCCAACAGCTTCCTTTTAGTCCAAAAGTCTCTGTTTCTTGTAATAATAAATACGATACAAACAATAAGAACAATTAGGCAATAATTATGAAAATTATAAGGTATAACATACATTCCCAATGTCCAGTCCATACATACTTGACAACTGATGATAATATTCTATTCTCTGTCTATCTCCATGAGTTTAAAGATCTATACATAACTAGGTTTCCATCTTAACTTGTATTACCAACTTAAAGACATGTTCTTAGACCTAGAACATCCTTGTAATTCCTAAATAACTTAAAACTTAACCATGAAGCTATAATTATCTAGTCTTCAAGCACATCAGAGACCTGAGAAGGATAAATATATCTGAAAAAACAGGAAGTACAGAACCAGCAGCTTACAAAACTAAGAAATGACAGACAACTGGCTGCCTGTATAGTCCCCAATTTCTCTCTGTAATGTTGGAGCATCTATCTTCAGGGAAGGCAAATCCTTCATAATTCCTGCCTTATAATTGATATCGGTCAGAGGTACTGGGCCAAAAGGCTGAAGATAGATGCTCATGAAATTTTTTAAACTTATTAAAATATCCTGACAGTAGCACAGGTCCTATTATGCACCACTGGAATGATAAGCAAGATTCCTCTATTAATAGAATGTTTTATGGCTTGCTCTGCACTGCCTCTCACTCAGGCTAACACTGAAGTCCATTAATATTCAAGAAACCCCTTCTAGAGAGAGCTCTTCCTCTTCTAGTAGAAGGATGCTTCTGTATAACTGAAGTGGTAGCCACCATTCCTGTGGAGGGGGAAAAATGTGGCAAGACAATGGAATTGATTTTAGAATCATAAAGGGATTTTAGGAGTTTCCTAATCATAAATTTGGAAAGTGTGCTGAAGTTCACAAAGATTACCAGCAGAAAGACACTATTAGAATTGACTCAAATCTATAGAGCCCCTTTCCCAAGACTCATCCTTCATATTTCTCCCTTTTCTCTCCATGTTGTTTCATAGAATAAATTCTTTAGAATTCATGGCTTTCCTAATTGAGTAAGGAGGGGAAGTCTGTGTGTGTGTGTGTGTGTGTGTTGTGTGTGTGTGTGTGATGTATGAACATTTCACACACTCTTGACACCTCTGGAGTACATCTGCTTCTTTCCTCCCCCACTATCCCAGGCCAACCCCCCTCCTCTCCCGCCTGGGCCTAGACACAGTCTCCTATCTGGCCCTTCTGCTTTTCCTTGTGTCTTTCTAAACTATGCTCCACACAGAATCCAGAGCTCCCTGCCCCCTACTAATCAGTGTCTGCACCTCAAACACGCACTCCATAGGAAACATTATACAGAAAAAAAAAAAAGCTTTATGAGATTAAGATGTGTTTGCTCCTTTTTTAACTTCCTGTTTGCTTTTGTCAACCTGTTTTCACTTCTTTCCTGGTTTTTAGAGCTAGAGAAGACCTCGAGTTTTATGATAGGGAACATCCTGTTTTACAAGACCAAAGTCTAGAGAGACTCTGGAGTCTTCACAATGTCATACGTAATGAGTTTTCATATAATGTAGACCTGAGTTTCAATTCAAGTGCTACTAATTGCCGAGTGTTTGACCTCAGTAGCTAAGTCTTTGAACAAACTTCCATCCTTCAGTTGTGAATTGGAACTAATCATTCGCAACTCATATGTGTCTAAGGCTACACCATGAAAGCAGCTAGGGGGGCATGTCACCAGGACATGGGCCTCCTTGAGTCCAAGTAGTGCCTTCCTCATAGGAGGCTACTCCTTCCGAGCCCAAGGCTGGGAATTATTTTATTTGTTGATCTTCCTGGCAATTCACTGTCTGTTCATCTTCACAAACCAGAGCAAAGCTTCGAGAATGGATTGCCATTAGTTGAATTTAGTCATATCATGCAAGTCATAACTCTCAAGCCAATGACTGCCTTATTTTTATCTTAAAATGGCCTTCGTTCCAGCTCTTAACTTATTCCTTCAGGTGCTTCGAATGAGTTAAGGAAATAAACGATAAATCCCCAGGGTGTCATAAAATACTATTCAGAAAGGGCTTGAACACTAACCCTTTTGTTTGCCACTTAATTCCCACTGAAAGAATGATGTAATTTGAGTTCTGAATTATAAGTGATCTCATAATGTGGCCTAGAATTATTCAGATGCTGGTTCAGAAGGCATCTGCTCAGTAGATAAGCCAGGACCTAATTCTTTGACCTCTGTGGAAGGAATTCTGTGAGTCTGGGGCCACAGGTGCTATGTGCCCCCATATTCCAGAACTCACTTAGCTACTGCTTTCCTGAGGTTTGTCCTGCTCCCGACAGAAGCACTTCCAACAACAACATGAACCTAGTGCTAACAAACAAAATACCTGGACATTCACAATCTGAGGGTAAGTCCAATTTCTGTAAGTCCGTATTTCTTTATGATTGCAGGTCAGAAAACTAATTGTTTTGGATCCAAAGAAACGGCTGACTACATTTCAAGCCCTTCAGCACCCATGGGTCACAGGGAAAGCAGCCAACTTTGTCCACATGGACACTGCTCAGAAGAAGCTCCAAGAATTCAACGCTCGGCGCAAGCTTAAGGTAAATCATGTTTTTTTTTTTTTTTGGTTTTGTTTTGTTTTGTTGTGCATTTTTTAAAGGTGTCTTGTCTTCTTTTAGCACTATATTATTCATTTTCTGTGACCCCAGGAAAATTCTTGCTTTCAAACCCCTAAGATACTGACCTAAAACAACCACTTAGATATTCTCTCTCTCTCTTTCTCTCTCTGTGTGTGTGTGTGTGTGTGTGTGTGTGTGTGTATCTTATACTTTCTGTGTGTGTGCACATGCTTGCAGGTGTGTCATAACTTGAATGTGCAGGTCAGAAGACAGATTGAGGGAATCAGTTCTTGCCTCCCCCATAAGTCCCAAACATTGACCTCAGATCATCAAGCTTGGTGGCAAGGCCATCATTTAGCCTAGTGTGTCAGATCACCAGCCCTCACCAGATACATCACTGCTACTTCTATTTTGAATAAGGCACCAGTCAAGAAACTGGTATTTATTCAGAAAGTTTCTTAACCTTTAATAATTGGGAAACAACTTTAAAAACTATTCCATAGTATAGATAATTACTTTTTTAAAAGATACAAAAACTATTCACCAAAATACATCTATTTTATAGAATATAAGTAAGATAGTGACTAGGTGCATCTCAGGCTGGCTAAATGAATAGAAGATCCACGGCCAAATTTTGAAATGATCTGTATTAAGTGGGTTTGGCTTGACTATTTCTGAAGTTAGTTTGAGCACTGACCTCTTTAATTTCCATGATACCAACTAACATCATGAGTCTAGTGGTCCATGAAACATCCTTTGTGTATAAGGAATGGAGAATATAAAACTTTAGACACTCAGGGGCCAACACATCTTACTTTTTTTTAAACAATTGTCCATGTGATTAAATAAGTCTAATGTGGAATTAAAGAGGTTTTACTCTTCTTTCTCCAAATATGTTTTCATCTGATAACCAATTTTGGAACAATTTAGTTTAAGCGACTGAAGACTAACCTATCAAACAAAGTAGAAAGTACACTGCAATTTGGGATGTCGCCTGGAAACGCCATTTTAGTGTCTTTCTCTCTCTAATCAGGCAGCAGTGAAGGCTGTGGTGGCGTCTTCTAGGCTAGGAAGTGCCAGCAGCAGCAGCAGCAGCCACAGCAGTATCCATGAGAACCACAAGGTCAGCCCAGACCCATCTTCAACCCAGGATGTTGAGGACAACACAGCTCTTCTGGAAGAGGAAATGCAAGAAGGAGTCCAAGTGACAGCTGAGGTGGAGCAGCTACAGTATGAGGAGGTGAAGGAAGACGAAAGTGTAGAAGAAGAAGAGGCCTCTAGGATGACATTTCAGGCACTGGAGGATGGGCTGAAGTCAGATGACCCAGACATTATGAGGAGCTCAGGGGACAACCTGAAGATTGTGGAGGAAGAAATGAACCCCAAAGATGAGGAGGAATCCCTTGATATGGGACTTGGGGTTCCATTGCAGGATGCGATTCTCCCAGAGTACTAATGGCTTCCTCTGGGGGCTGGCAAAAATCCGCAGCCTTTTATGTACTTTGTCCTTCAGCAAGAAAGGTGGGGAAGCATGATATGCACTATAGTGATTCTGTTTTGAGGTGCAAAAACCAAAAAATCAAAACCCATATATACCAGTTGGTAATCCTAATTTCAGTGCATGTGTTTGCTTTATGTAATAATGTTTTCTACAGCATGTAATGGGTACCTGATACTGAGGAGTTAAATTTGAGATCTCCAGCAAACAACACAACACTTAAAAACAAGCAAACAAACAAACATTCTTAGCCTTTGGTGGCACATATTTGAAGTGAAATGGCAAACTGACTTTTCTTTGAAAGCTTAGGTATCCTACAACCTCTAGAAGTCTCCATGACTTTGCAAATACTGTCAGTGGGTTCAGCCGGGTAGAGGGGATAGTTATAAAAGATACCTGTAGAGTGTGCAAAAACATTCATCTACAGCATTGAGAAGTTGAAGCATTCTTAAGAGGCCCTGAGCCCACAGTCCCCCAAAGTGTATGCAGAAAATGTCTTATTTTATTCTTCAGTACACTATATAAGAATACTCAAAATGTTCAACATAAAATTCTGCCAGTTTATAATTCTTGGGAAATTATTCCTTAAACTGTGCTGTTTCTTTCCTTACCTGCTTTTCAAATATAATCCCCCTTCAGATGTATAAAACCTAGGTAAGAATAAAGAAATTTAAGTAAAATGAGATATAACTGGGATTTGGATATACAAAGATTAATTCCTTTTTATTTCTCACATAAATTTGCATTTATAAGCTTATATAATATTTTGCATATAAGAACACTTTTTAATATACTCTGCAAATAACAAGTTTCAAGTTACAAAATTCCATTGTACAAACTGATGCAAAATGTCTGAATATAATAAGAACAATACATTCCATTATTAGATCACTTAGTATTGATATTGTTAGAGTAAGGAAATGTGTGCAGAAGAATTCTTCCCTCTAGACATATTGTTCATAAATTTAAAATTCATTTTGAAAACTAGTACCTTTCCCAATGGAAGGGTCCACATTTTATGAAACTGAAACTTTCCATGTCAAGAAATTTAGAATAAAGAAAAAGAAATTTAGAATAGGACGAACTTTTATTTGCCTTAAAAATTAGCAAAACCTAAAATAAAGTGAAAACATCTTAACCCAGACCTTGGGGATAGTAAGGCATCACACCTTAATTAGCATGATTATTTTTTCTCAGAATAAAAATTTTTCTTTATATCATAGAAATTACACTAAATCCAATATTTTAAATTTCTTGTCTGTGTGAAAATGAGCACTTTATCAATACTTGTCTTACATTTTAGTGGGCTTTAATTTTAATTTAAGAAAGTATTACTTTCAAAATCCAAAATGAGGGCGATACACATGAACAGCACAGAATTTTTTCATTAAAATAATGATAACTTAATTTGTTCTGACTCGTATACGAACAGTTACACTGGGAAATTAAATTAGATCTGGGGTTTCTCCAGGCTGTTAGGGGCATCAGCATTTCGGTATGTATGTCAGACACAAACTTTCAGCCCCTCTTGCGGAGGAGGCAATGTGGTACTTCCTGTATTCTGTGATTTGGGTCCTTGACACATAGCCAATACGATGTGCATCATCTTAACTTGGGCGATTATTTTTCAGCTGATTTTAATTGACAGTGTTTATGCTCTTATTTTTTCTTTAATTATTTCCTCTCAGAAATCTCATTTTGAGGGTTACAAAGGGCTCACTTACTTAAGATTTCCATTTAAGAAGAACAATTCCCTGGTATAATTTTTCTCATCAAACTTAGCACATATTATGGTAAGTTTCCCATGCATGGGAAGAACAAAGGAGATGGAAGGGGTCTTATAGGAGGTGGTAATTAAAATGTCAGAACATGTCATCACTCAGACTCAGCCCAGGTCTTTCTTCATCCCAGCGTGGACTGTAGGAAGAATTCAGTCACTTAAATGATCCCAACTCACCGCCTCTTGATGATGTTCAAGGGTTTTAGGGTAATTTCCTGTCTCTTATAACCTACACACTTCATTGGCTATCATTAGCAGTTTTCTATTGTATGTTGCATGCTAAAGATTAAGTCCTGATCACGCTTACAAAGGAGTAAGTCCTTTCACTGGGAAATAAGTCATACATTTAAGTAAAATCATTCAAAGATTTAATAGAAATACCATCTAGGAATACTTATTTTACCATTTTAAAAGGAGAGCCAGCATTTATATTGCTTGTGAGAACTATATCATCTCAATGATTGGTTAAACTAAAAAAAGATAGTCTTAGTTTGCAAGAACACTTTCTAACATTCTTAATTGGTAATGGAGTCACAAAGATAACTATTTTTTAAATTTCAGCAAATAATAACTTAAAATTCACATTTAAGAGATGACAGTTACGAGGTGGTGGTGAATGTCTTTAATCCCAGCACTTGGAAGGCAGAGGCAGGTGGATCTATAAGCCATGGGCCAGCCTGGTCTACACAGTGAGTTCCAGGATAGCCAGAGACACCCTGTCTTGAAAAAACAAAAAAGGTAAGGGAGGGTGGGAGGACAGTTACATTCATTATTTGTTTTTAATGTCAAGATCAGGCACTTAGCATGACTGAGTTCTTTTTCCATAGAGGACAATCTGCAGTTATTTCCTCATTTAATTCTGATTCCAGTGGGTTTCCAAAACTGTTAGCCCCTTTGCCACAACAGCATATAAATAAGATACAGACTAGAATAGAATGGTTGCAAAGTTATCTGGAACAAGTGCTTATATTAAGAAGTTTAATAAATATAAGCTACACATGTAAAAAAAAATTCTGAGACAAGGTTTTATTGTGTATCCTAGGCTGGCCCTGAACTCACTATGTAGCCCAGACTGACCTCAAACTCACAGTGATCCTCCTGCCTCAGCTTCCCATGATCTGGGTTTATAGGCATGTGCCACCACTCCCACAGCCATACATGTATCTTGAAATTTTCTATTAGCTACATTCTAAAATGAAATTAATGATAGTATGTTTTAATTCAGTATGCACAAATTATTACATTAAAATTAATGAAATAATTTGAATCAATTTTATATTGTTTCTAAACTCGCAGTCTAAGCATGTTTACATCAGGTGGTCAGGAGCCACATTAGGCCAGTGGTTCCTATGGTAGTCACATTGGTCTGGTCTAGAACACATTTCTTTTGAGCAAAGTGAGACTTGAGTTTCTCTGGTTAGGTGTGAGCTCACTTAGTTTTCCACATAAGTTGGTGAGCAGCTAAATGCAAATATTACCGATGTAGATGCATAAATATTGGCTACTCCTGAACATGTATTCTCTCAGAGAAGTGTTCTTCAATATTACATGAAACCAACACTTCCTTCGGCATTGTCAAATTGTGTGTGTACTTTTCAGAGTCCAGCTTACCACCTTTTGGCTCTGAAAACCTGAGTGCACTGCAGTTTATGAGCACTGCCATGGAGCCAGTAGCACTCCCACTTAGCAAAAACTACTGTGGGCTGACTGTGGGTCCCCACTGAGCAGTCTGTACATAGAATCCAGTCTCTACATAGAGGACTAAGTTGGACATACTGTTCATATTGCAGTCAATCTTTCTAGATGCCTCCCAAAAAGTACACTTGCATGATGGACATTTTATGATGGTAGTGATATGCCAGATACCACGAACTGGGAATATGATCACATCTGGCACTTGCGGGGTTTTGTAGAGGGGCCTTGTCAACACTGCCGCTATATAGGCTTTTTAGAAAAAAACTTGATTTTTTTTTTTACATACTGATTTTAGAATGTCAGTATCCTATAGTCATTTTTCATGGCAGATTTATAAAGAAAAGAGCAACTTGCCATTTAAAGGGACCTCGGTTGCATACTATATTTTGACATTTTGTAATGTAGAATGTTCAGCATTTTTTTATTGGCTATTTCCAGTATCATATGCAAGGTTGCTAATCGTGAGCTGCCTACAGGTTGAAGCTTCAAGAAAGCCTATTTGTTTCAAGATTCAGTTTTTATTGCAGAGAAGCAGCTGGTTGCATTTCAAATTGGAAAAAGAAAATGCCAGAAAAGACAGCGTACTTCTGGTTTAGAATTGTTCATACAAAGCCAAGTAAAAAATAATTTTAAAAGAGGTCATCAAAATAAATTAGCACTAGGCTCATACGGTCAGTTCCAGAATTATAATGCCATTTTATAATCTGCTTGTCATTGTGGAATACTCAGTCTGGATGTCTAGGTTTATTTGAGACAGCATAAAGTTTACAGACATTACTTATGTAAAGAGATTTGTAATTTCTTTGTAATTATTGTCCATTAGGTCATACTCCAATTTCCTTAATGTTTATCACTGATATATTATTGATCAGGGTCATTGCTGACATTTGAGCACTTACCAGTTGAACACAGCTGAAAATTAGATTGTGTGTCTGCGTTGTTTGTTTGTTTTTAATATGAAAATATAATTTCATGTTGCTGTTTATAGCCATATGATGAAAATGTACCAAATTTTCTATTTAAAAATTTTAAATCATTTTACTTTCTCATAAAAAAGGAGGCTTTCTAGTTCCTTGAAAGTGAAGGTAGGATAGAGGAGGGAGGAAGAGAGGGAAAGAGGGAGGAGGATGAGGGGGGAGGTCAGGGACACACAAATTAGTTACACATCCAATGCTGCAATAAGGAAGTTCACATTTCTTTCCATTGAAGGACAAGCTTCTGTCATCAGTACTTTTTGTGAATGTCCCCTTAAGTCAAACAATGTAGTCCTAGTCCAGTCATTTTTTTACTTACCTTGGAAAGGAATAACAATCTATGATTGGCTAAAATCAATTTTCATTAATGGTTTGCGATATATTCAGAAAGGCTTGACTCAATCTGTTCCCAAGCATCTGGCCCAATATTCCACTTATAGCACGATCAAACCTTGCCATGAAATCACACCAGACCATCTGACAACTTTTACAGGAATCAGCTTCAAAGAAGATCTCCAGAATCTGACCTAGTTAGACTCAAAGTAAAGATCTCATCCCATGCTCTGAAGGACTATATTGCTCTTATATAAATATACTATAAATATAAAATACTATATTGCTCTTGGCCAATGATAGGAAAACTGGATTCTGCCAATCACGTTTCTTTGCATTGGCTTACCCTACTTGTCCCAAGTCAGGGTTTTCTTTTATCTGTCCCACCAACATCAGCTTCACTATGAAAATGTGAGGTCCTCTGAAGTTCTGGCAGGGACATTCCAGACTAGCTAGAGGAGCAGGTTTTTGTTGCCCCAGAGTTCAGGTTGAAGCATTAATGAACAGATCTAAGAATGCAAAATCACATTGATCATAGTTGTTTCTTCTGTACTCTGAAGATTGACCTGAAAGACCCATAGATACAGATATTTATATCCAGTCTGATCTTTGCTTTAATTCATTGTGTTGAAAATGTCAGATATTTCATGTCCAGTCAGAGTGAATAATCTTATTTTCCATCTAAAAGATCACTTGAAGATACTCAAATACAAATACAATTGGCTTCACCTTTTTGAAAACTGTTTCTTGAAGCTGTCTCCAAATTCTGATAGTTACGGATGATAAAAATCTTCTAGATGTGTGCTTTGTCCTGTCTTTGAAACATGGATAACAATATATTTTATATAGGACACAAGTATGACCATCTCATTTATGCCTCCTTTTAACCTGACCTGTTTTGTATTCCTAATTAGCTAACTATATATTAGTGTAACTAATACACAATCTGATAGGTAGCTAAATAGCATATTCATGATTGATTTATTTTCTTGTCATTGCATTCATAGTTTCAGTAATATTTTTATGATCATCTATAAACCAAAGACTGTTCTAACATCTAAATTTTAAGTTCTTTGGTTGAAATGGCATAGAAGTAGTCTGTCATTCTATGTTCAACAGATATTTATGTTCCCCTTAAATTCTGTAAGTATCACATGAATTTGGTAAGTGGGAACAGTGACTTGAGTACAGATAAGTCCAGTGAATGAAAGTTACAAACAAGATGGGTTATCAGGCTGATGTTTTAAGTTAACAATCTTACAGGTTTGCATCCCAACCACTTTTACATGAGATACATGTATGTATTGGTTTCCTTGATAAACATCATCATAAAAACAATGTGGGAGAGGAAGGGTCTGTTTTTATCTTAGAGGTTCCAGTCTATCCTGAGGGAAAGCTACAGCAGGAACTCAAGGCAGGCACCTGGAGGCGGAAGGTGGAGCAGAAAGCATGGAAGAGCAATGTTTACTGGCTTGCTTCTCCAGTTTGCTCAGCTCTTATACAGCCGAGACTCCCTGTCTACAGAATGGTACCACCCACAGTGGGCTGGGCCCTTGTACATCAATTAGTAATCAAGGAAATGCCAAGCAGTAATGCCCAAAAGTCAGTCTGATCAAGACAATTGAAACTCCCTCATATCACTCGGGGATGTTTCCAGTTGATACCTGAAACTAACTAGGACATATAAAACAAACATACATTTAAAAACATATCCCATATGGTTCCCCAAAGAACTATATTCGAATCTCAAAAAACAAAAAATGAACAAACAACTCCCTCCCCCCCAAAAAAACCAGAAAAAACTTTTTGGGAATCAGGCAAACTATGGCATAAAGAGCAAATCTTAATTAAGGACTTAGATTACTACCTTAATTAACTCAAACCATTTTTTTTTTTTTTGGTTTTTCGAGACAGGGTTTCTCTGTGTAACAGCCCTGGCTGTCCTGGACTCACTTTGTAGACCAGGCTGGCCTCGAAGTCACAGTGATCTGCCTGCCTCTGCCTCCGAAGTGCTGGGATTAAAGGCGTGCGCCACCACGCCCGGCTAACTCAAACCATTTTTATTAGGTCAGACTCATGTTTGGTTTGATTGGTTGTTTTTTTTTATTTGTTTGTTTGTTTTTCTTGGGGGAGGTTGTAGTTTGTTTGTGTGTTTTTCTATTTGCAATCTACTAGAGAGTGCTGAATATTCAATAGAGCCCACACGATCTACATCACCTAAAATGTCTATCTGGCCTTTATAGGAAAAAAAAAAAAAAAAAAGACAGCTCAGCCGTTCATTGCATCTCATGCTTTGTGATGATCTTCAGGAATTTATATTCCAAAAATCTAAGGTTTCTGTGTTAGTTAGGTTAGTTCTCTTATTTGCTTCTTAGAAGTTAGGTAAGCTTTGTTTCATGTTGCAAATGGTCTCACAATTGTGTAGGAGCTAAAATTAAAATTTCCACATAGAACAGAAATGAAAAATTACACCATTTCTAAAGAAGGAAATTAGGTGACTTGAGTTAAAAGTGGATGATTTCTAGTTGTTTGAACACATTTTAGAAACTTTAAAAACTGAATTAAACAGAACAACATATAAATAACATTTGCTCATATTAAGTCACACTGAAGCCCTATTGCTTAGCAAGCTACACAATGAGCACTGGCTAGTTCTAAATCTCTTGGAATACAATGAAGTAATTTCCAGCAATTGTATTTTCATTCACACTTAGGAAATGGTGTGTTGTTCTATGAAAATGCCTTGCTCACCAACATTTCAGGAGAACACAGCCAACTTTATTTTTATAAGCTACTTTCCTATACCCATGTTTCACTGAGTGTTATAGATTTTATGTGAAAAGAGCCGTTAGTACTTTTCTGGCAAATTTAGAAACCCAAGAGGAGCCCTTTAGTCTATTTCTACCTAGAAAAATTAGCCATTCCAAAACATTTGCTTTAAGGGAACCAAGAAACCCAGTTATTGAGGGAAACTTAGACATTTGTGACTTTCATTTCATTTTGTCTTTCAACATTTGTAACCCCAAAGGTCCCAAATGAGATAGTGAGTAGGAAGCCATTATCAGCCTGTCGTTGGGAATATCTACAATTACTGTATGACTGAATGGCACATTCCTTTAAACGATTGCAGCAATCAGCAAGATGTTATAGGCACTAGGACCTTAGAGAATATGGGAACAAAAGATATGAATCACCCCCAGAGCCCCGGTGGTTAGCGTGGGTAGGAGACAGACTGCTGGAACCAGAGAGGGACAGGGTGACACACAATTAGGACTTGACATTCTTATCTTCCAGTCTTTTGGAATGGCTTAGTTTGAAGGTAGTTATTAAGAGACTTAAACCTTAAAATGGGTAGATTGAAATCAATAGCTACATTTCCTTTTAGAAATTAAACAGCACAGCTTAGAGGACATTTGCTTTACATGGAAAGCAAACTTTAAGGACATGATTTCACTAACAGCAAAAGCTTCCTAGAAATAGCCCATTCCAGAAACCCTTTTGCCTTGGTAAATTTTCACTGGAAAGCTATTGCTTGCAGAAGAGGAATCAGAAATGAATTAAGCCCAGTGCTTCCCTTCAGGGATAGACTTCTTAGTTGGAAAGAAAAGGCAAGTACTCACACATAATCTGTACTGAATACCTGCAGATGGTGAGCACTCCAGGGTAGGAAAGGAGAAAGCAATGGCCTTGTACCAAGAATATGCAAGAAAAGCCTCATGGAACAAAGATAATTCTGAAAGATGAGCCAATCTTTGTAGTTGAGGAGGAGAGAAGACATGTCTAAGGAATGGCCTAACAGGCGAGGTGAAACACACAAGGAGAAGAGGATTATCACTGGATGAGAGAGGCTAAGATACACAGTGAGTGCTGTGGAGTGTGCAGCAGTCTTAGATCTCACCTGAGTTCTTGCTTTCTTGCTCTGGACAGATGCAGGGAAGCTCCTGTGCAGAGCACCTAGCCTGCTGCCTGGCTAGCCTCGCAGTACTAATCTCAGCAGCATAAAAACCATCCAACATAGCGAAGATGCATTTGCAACTCCACAGCTAATCTTGAAACCTCAAGCTGGTCCTGCCAGGTTCTTAATTCTTCATTCTCTTTTGTCCAGTGTATATAATCTGTAGGTTTATAATGAAAAAGTATGTAAAATCTAAAGAATATATTATCTCCCTTCCTGGAGGCACTATCTTTCCATTCATCTTCAGGGCACTTCTTTTATTAGACTACAGTGTGACTATGAACTACAGAACAAACGAAGTGAGTAGAGATAGAGACAAAGACTGTCATCTCAGTTGAGGAGGGTGAAAGATACTAAGAAATAAAGATACTGTTAAGACACAGAAAACAGGTAAGTGGACAGTGAGAAAGGAAGACTTGCTATGGGGGTTTTAGCCTTAGATGGCATTATCTGAGATGTTCTTGTGGAGACTTTCTCAGTTATGAAATTTGCAGTGATGGGTTGTTGAAAGCTTTTTGGAATAATGGGACACAAGTAACTTCAGTAACAACATGGAGTACAGAACACCATCAGATGCAAGAAACCTAGATTTCTAGTAGTCTAGAGCACAAGTCATTAACCCAAAACAAGAACTTAAAACAATTGGAGGAAAGCCGGGCGGTGGTGGCGCACGCCTTTAATCCCAGCACTTGGGAGGCAGAGGCAGGCGGATCTCTATGAGTTCGAGGCCAGCCTGGTCTACAAAACGAGTCCAGGACAGCCAGAGATATACAGAGAAACCCTGTCTCGAAAAACCAAAAAAAAAAAAAAAAAAAACAATTGGAGGAGAAAGTATAAATATCCTAATTTATGCAGCTAAGATTGTGGTTGGCTTTTTCACTTTCTAATAAAAAGTACTAAAAAGGAGCTGTGAACATTTTACTTTCTAAATATGTCAAAATGGTGCTACTGATTCCTTAATACAAAGATAGAATTATAATATTTTTAAGTATGTTAAGTCTGGCTTGGCTATAAATGTAAATACATAAAATGTTTGCAAATCATTCAGCAAAACCATGCCCATTTGCTAACGGCTGAGGTACTGTGTTCTTCAATGTGGGTGACTGACCTGAGTTCACATTTTCTATGAAGGGAACAGGACAGCCATCAGCTCTTCTAGATTGCAAAAATCTAGAACATTTGACAGCTCACTGAATTTTTCTTGGATGCAAGTTGGACAATCCAATTCAATGGTTAATTATGCTCATTTGGTGATAGTAGGGATGTTGGCCAAGAACTTGAAGAAAAAATATGTGACACGAACAAAGTGAATGTTATTAGATGAATTGTAGAGCCTGACTTGTATTAGTAAGGGCCAACTGACTAATTAGTGAGGGCCAACATAACTGTGTAAGTTCACCCAGACTGTCAGAACATGCCAAAAGAAGCTAGGCAGTATCTTGCAGCTGGTCAATCTGTAAAAAGATCTGCATATACAATGTGATAATAAATCATCTAAAGCCCACCAGAACTTTGGATTCTGTGATTTGAATGGTTACCATGAATCAAGGGAAATCATGGACACTTTCCTTAGAACCAAAATGCGTAGCTCAGTCATTCTTTGTTTTTCCATTCTCTCAGATAAAATTGCACTTTTTCTATAATATTTTTAATATTTGTATGCCCACATATTTATTTTCTAAAGATTCTGAAATCAATAAAGCTGGAAAGGGACATTAATAATTATTTCATCCAATAAAGCCATTAAAGGAATTTAACACACCTAAGAAGCTGACTACTAAGTTCATGGTGGCTGAGAAGGAAAGAGCACACTGCTGTCCACTGATCAGCCTAGTTCACACCACTAAAATGACAATCTACTGGACATTGAATCAGTTCATCTGAAAACTGATTTTTCCTTATAAAGATAAGAAAATACAGAAAAGCAAAAAATTACCGTAACTTTCCAAAAGCCAGTGGCTTTTTCTCTAGTGTTGTTTTACTTACAAATTTTAAAACCTTCCTGTATCACTCATTATATTAACATATTTTTTAATGTTCACCGTATGTTTTGTCAAAGATTCTTCAACCAATATCCTAAGACTGAGACTCATTTGAGGGAACAGAGGGAAATACTAGAGAAAAATAAGAACTCCCTCAGTAAATCAATGTGTTACAAAAGACAACTTGACATTCATATATTATTTTTACTTCACTGTGGTTCTACAACCACTTCACTGTGGTTCTACAACCTCTAGACTTCTCTTAATAAAGTCATCTACCCTATACTAAAATTTCATAAAAGCAAAACATAAATAGGATTATAGTACTCCAAAAAAGGGTATTAATGAACAAGAAAAAAAGTGTTTTGGTATACCTGCTTCTTCCATATTTATACTTTAAACCTTACAGTTCTCCATCCACCCATATACCTGATAACACATGAGTGTGAATATGTGCTTGCTCTTCTGAAATACATCTGTAGTGTATTTTTTTTTTTTACGACATTGGGTCATCTCTTGGTTACAAAAACCTCTATATAAAAATGTGGCCATTTTGCTAAGAGTAATAGGAATATGGAATAATGGAATAGAACAGGGCTGCCAAAAACCATGCAACATCAGCTATTGGTTAACCTGAGGAA
Source organism: Lophiomys imhausi (assembly GCA_907164525.1). Lineage (NCBI taxonomy): Eukaryota > Metazoa > Chordata > Mammalia > Rodentia > Muridae > Lophiomys > Lophiomys imhausi. Next base: position 487,319 of record CAJQZJ010006709.1, on the reverse strand, counting down.
ACGCTCCCTCGCCTCGAGACCTGAGACCTAGGAGAACGATAGCCATGTTGCATCTGCCATTAAAGAGGGTTGCAATGTTTCTTAACCCAGGAAAGACAATGTTTTCATTATTATGTTAGGAGTCATCATTTTCCCAAATGGCATCCAGAGAAACCTCACATACACCTTCCAAAGCTCCATCTGTGAGCAGTGTATGGTTACTTATCTAAAGTCACCACACCACACTGTCCAAGAGGCTAGAAATCCTTTTTGTTGCTCTCAGCCACCTTTAGAGCTTTCATTATGGTGGAAAGCAGGGACAGATAGAGACAGAAAGTACCATGGCTTTGCCATCTTCTCAACTTAAAAGCATTTCCAATCAATTCCCAGGGCTCGTCAGTTATCTCTTAAAGCTCAAGGCAACTGCAAAAACATTGGTTCTTAAATTCTTTAGTTGAAAAGCAGTGATTACCTATATCCAGATGTCTAAATAGTCCATTCCAGCTACAATAACAAAATATCATAAACTGGGAGGATTGTGAGCAAACATTTCTAACACTTCTGAAGGAAATGGCCAGTCCAAGGTAAAGTACCTGGAGGTGTGACATCTGGTCTAGGCTGTCTTGAGACACTAAATGAACTATGAGTGACCTAATCCCCTCTCCAAAGCTATTAGAGTGGGGACATATGGCATAGCCAGATGTTTAGGTGAGGAAACTCCCTGTATATGCTATTCATATTTTCTATTACGCACTACACCACCCCTAGTTTTTTTTTTATAACCTAGATTATGTCCCAGTAACTACTTCCAATTTCAGATTAAAGTAACTACTACCCCTAGCCAGCTTAGCAAAATTATTTCAATGTGTTCCTGAAAACCTGCCAGCTACTGTAGGAAAGGCAAATGCCCATTTTCCCAGGCTGTTTAAGATGCTGCAGTCATTTGATGGTGAATGCCTCCATAAAGGTCCGTGCACGTAAAACTTGGTCACAGTGGTTCTGAGGTGGTGCCTAATGTGAGGTGCACAGGTCACTGGGGGACACTATGAACATGAACTCTGGTCTTTTTTTCCTCTCTCTGTTTTCTGGATCAGGAGGTAAGCAAGGCTGTTTTTCCCCAGAAAATGCTACCATTCTAGTATGTTGGTCTTACCAGAGGCCCCAAGCAAGGCTACTGAATTCTGGATGGGGTCCCCTAGATCTGATTGCCAAAACAAACATCCTCCTTTTACCAGTTAATTTCCTCAGGAATGTTATTATAGCAATGTGGGGTTGCAAATTGCAAATAACAATTTAGCAGTATTGTTGCTAATATTATATGAGACATCAGCAGATAGTGTGTGTTAATTTTATTTTCCAGGTTTACATTTTTGTTTTTTAACAGTTCAAGTAGTTAGATAACATTCTCTAAATTTAAACATATAATAAGCATTTGGTTAGTACCTAAGGTCAAAGTAACTTACACAAACAAGACCAATGACCAGTAACAATCTAGAAATCTTTATTCAGATATACTCCACTGTAATTTAAAAATATACATTTTATTTACATCAATAGTTCTCTATTCTAACTCCATATACAGATTCATAAAGTGATAAACTTCCTTAAAATGATCTCAATAGAATACATCATTTGTTGGACTGTGAGAGTTGAATTTTAATACACAGCAGTATGTGTAAATCACTGGAAACAAAATGATGAAGACACTGTAACTCCAGTCCTATGTTCTAGAATGACGCTTGGATTCCTTCTATGCTCAGATCATACCACCCCACACTTGGAGAAGTCCAGTGAGCTCACCTAGGGGTCAATCCCAGCATGCACCAAGCCTAGGCACCACAAGAAAAGGAGGGAAGAGGCTGGACAAGTGACCATTAAGTTTTAAAGAAGTCTTCGTCAAATCCAGATTTCCATTACCTTCTCTGTTGGGTTCAGAAAGCTACAAGAGCCATTTAGATTTAGCAACCAATCCTAAAGATGCTTTCTATGTTCTCATAAACACACAAAACTGCCATCCACAGCAAAGGGAACTTCTCAGACTTAACATCTCAAGAGTCAGTGAGAAACAAAGTCTGCAGTGTTTTCTCTGCTTCTCCTGACCCTTGGGCACGTTGTTTTCACTTGAGATGTTAGTTTAGTTCACTGAGCATCAGTCAACTGATCCTCAAGCAGAAAATACAGGAAGATAAAGAAGGAAACATCCTATTAAGTAGGACATAACTTCACACTTGGAAAATCCCAAGTTCAAATATATTCACTGTGTGTGTGGAATAGGACTGAGATCCTGACATTTATATACTAATACTCCACTGGTTTATAGCACAGTAAACTGAGAACACAAATCTATTATTTTTGCTGACTATTGCTTTAATCATTGAAGAGCAATCATGTACTTTCAACAAAAAACAATATTTCCTACCAAAATGTCACTTATATGAAACTAGTTTCACTTTAAAACAGCAGTATGTACTGAACAAATATTCCCAGGATATACATATTTCCTTAACAAGCTAGAAGCTACAGGAGATCTCAACTATACAGTAATGTGGTAGGTTACATTCTTGAATGTCCTTCACTGTACTATCGAAAGTTACTGTTAAATAAAAATAATTTTGAGGCAATAACTTTTAACTTACTGGGAATCAGTAATTTATTTATTATTTATATTTCTAAAGTACTCATGTCTTGTTCAGCAAACACTAACAGTGCTCAGTTACAAAAGGTCTCTGTTTAAGAAAACACTTCATGAATTGTCCACTTCACCTTAAAGCAAGACAAATGAAATGCATACTGTAGACTTGTGTTATACATTACAATAGCTGCAGGCCTCATGTGGCCAATGAGAAGTATGGCTAGTCTACAGCAGTAAAATACACATTCTATTTTGAAGAATTAATAGACACCATAAGGTATCTCAATAACTTTTTACATCAGTTGCATACTGAAATATTTTGGATATAGTGAGTCAAAGAAAACATTGCTAAAATGAATTTCAGCTGTGTAATTTTTTTCTTTTCTGTGTATGAGTGTTTGTTTTCTCTGCATGTATGTACATGTACTGTGTGCTTTCCTTGTGCCTGCAGAGGCTAGAGGGCACCAGATCTTCTAGAACTGGAGTTATGGATGGCTGGGAGCCTCCATGTGGGTGCTGGGGATCAAGTCAGGTCTTTTGTGAGAGCTGCAATGCTGACACCTCCCAGCCTCGGCTAGGAATCGCTAAGTTACACACATGGCTTGCATTACATCTGGGACAGCGCTGCTACAGAGGCAGCAGATCGAACTACACGCTAGGGTCGTCCCCATTTCACATCACTTTTACATTACAATACT
>CAJQZJ010006709.1:462949-484000 GCA_907164525.1 Lophiomys imhausi | reverse complement strand
CACACACACACACACACACACACACACACACACACACACACACACACCCCTCTACTCTCAGAAACAAAGTGTAGCAAGTTCTAATGCCATCTTTCTCATCTTCTTCTCTATACTCGCAACTGGGATAAACTGGTTTAATGACTGTACACAGTGTATACAGACAAACGGGAACTTCTGGGGTGACAAATGTTCAAAACTGGACTGTGGCAACGGCTGCACAACTCTTCAGATTTATTTTTAAGAAGACTCACTCATTTACCAAGGGAAACTGTATGCTATGGAACTCTACCTTAATAAAGCCACTTTTTAAAAATGTAAACACAAGTTTCAGGCAATTTACGGATAATTTCTGAACCTACCTTGAAACTCAAAATGGCAATGAAGTTGATGAGAACAAGAGAAATACTAGCTAAGTGAGACTGGGCAAGTGTGGCATCGTTAGAGGCCCTATGGCTCAGACAATGACAGCCCTGACAGTAATGTAGCCAGTCTTGTTACAAAGTGTTTACCCAAGTTGTTGTTATTTTATTATCATAGACAGAATAATGGGACATGTGAGACCTTCCGCTCTATACCACTAAAAACATAGGAAGTTATAGAAGACATACTTAACAGTTAACACATAACAACCTTCACTGAACACCCTCAACTGCATTGTCTTTCCCTATTGCAGAAAAGAAAAGTAGTGACAGAATCTACCAGTTCAAAAGTTACAATAAATTCAGGCAATGAACAAGCTAAGAACACAGGATTCTGGGAGAACTGCTTCTGGCAGATCTTGGAAGCATTATTTCACTCTAAAAACTGAGATTATCCACAAGGAAGTCCAGTGCTGCCACCTTTGTTCTGTGTATATCTCTATCTCTAGTTGTAAGAAAAAAATATTTTAAAGAAAAAACCAATTTCACTTTTTTTGACTGTCAAAATGATTGTAAAGAATTACCTTTATTCTTCCACAGAAACCAACTCATGTAAATGAAGACCAAGCCTTCATGAATTTCAACCATTTCTTCATTCATGCACCTCAACCATCATGTACATTTTTAGACCTTTTGTGGCTTGCCTGCCTGAAATTATTTCCAGAGCTCACTTTACTCCATACCAGCTAAAACAAAAAGGGAAACCCACCCACCCACTACCCAGAAAAACAGAAAAGGGAAAGGCAAACACATAAGCCCAGCAGTGGAGAGCAGAAACAGTATCATGTAAGGAACCAACACTCTGCACTGAGATGGGTTTCATGGTGAGTGCTCAACCAAACACGAAGATGTGTGTGGACAGAGTCACCTTAAATTTCCATTTTAGAAGTAAACTAGGTAGATATTCAAAAGTCAAAAGAATGACTTAGAATGTCATAGTCATGAAGGAATGTTCATTTACAATAGCCCCACATATAGTTTACTCTATTCACACCAGGACATCTAAGCATCTGGCTGAATCTAATGATGTTTTTGTTACAGTTCCAGATCGAAGTTACACAAAAACTGTGAATGATTTTAGCACGTAGTTTGTAGTTTCAAGATGAGTGATATTTTAAAGACTGAGGCACATGGAGAACAGATATTGATCTGACTTTTTAGCAGTGACCTTCTGCTGGTGGGAAGGGGGCAACACCGGCTGGTTCCTGCAATGCCAGCTACTGCTCAGTGTGACGGCACCAGCACACACTCGCTGTTTGCAGTCACTTCCAGAATAAGTGCACACAAAGACGTAAGAATGTTTTTACAGACTTTGCAGAAGAGTATTGTCTATGGTTACAAGAATGGGTATTCCCGTCACTTGCGATCTTTCTAATACTTAAAACACAACAAGTCAATGAACAATGGACTTCACAGACTGTGGAGGAATTTTTCCTTTTGTCCAAGGTATTGGCAAACTCAGAGAGCATACCAAGATAACACACATTTACCTTAAGAACCATTAAAATGTTCAAAAAGCACCAAAACAATATGAGTAGAGCATGGAGCTTGCACACTTTGTAATTTCCATGCAGCCCCAAACCTGATCCTGAGGCAGGCACTACTCCACCTGTGAATAGTCTATGCTGAGGACGTGGACCTAAACCTTGGGATATCATCCTTTCCGTTCCCAGACACACTTCCACAACCAAACAAACTACAATAAAAGGTCAAAAAATTTTGAATGCCCTATTTACATAGCTATTTACTTTGAATATCGAGTAAGAGCGTATTACGGACCAGAACACCTCCAGGGTTTCTACAGGATGCGCAGCAGACAGGAACTGAGGAATTTTACAGGGAATGCAGCTGAGGAGAAGAAGGATCAGCAAACTTCAGCACTATGCGTTGAACATACTAGGCCTTTTGTAAAGCTTTCCGCAAATCAGCGTAGAAGGTGGTCAATGTGCTTGCCATAGCCGTGTCTACTGCAGACTGGGGCATCATGCCACGCAGGTCTGTCTGAATATAGCCTGTCAAAAGACTCTGGTTCGCACAGTCTTTAAGTGGAACACAAAACCAGCCACAGGGATGGTTATAACCACGAACAAATTCTGGTCTCGTTTCACTCCAGTCAACACTTATCCCTACAAGACAGTTTTAAAATAATATCATTAATAGCAATAACTGGTGTTTATTTAAAACTCTCATTTAAAAATAGTGTTAGATTTCTTGTTTAAATAGTTTTCTTCTTATCCACACGAATGAAAACTAATCTCCAGGCACTTTAAGCACAGCAAAATAAGAAAGATAATTACCAAAGAGAATCCTGGCACAGGGCTGATGGACAGGTAACAGGGAAAATTCTAACCCTTCAGAGGACATGACATAACATCGTCTTGGCAGCTCCTTGGAAACTGCCAATCATAGCTGCAGCATCCAGGCCTTAAAGTGACAAGAATGAGATGTATGGTACCATCACTACTCCCCAAAAGTACAGTGGTCCCCAAGTTTAATACTCACTAGACAGATAAACAAGTAGATATCAAGTACAACTCAAGTGTACACTATGCACAACTAAGTATTGATTTACCTACATATTTTAAAAGCAGGAGACTTCCATGGCAGTGTTTTTAATTTCAAAAGAAAAATACAAAGCATACAATTCAAAGAAGGAAATGTCTCTTTAAAATACCAAGTCTACTATATGCGTGAGTGTGTGTGTGCGTGTGTGAGCGTGAGTGTGAGTGTGTGTGTGAGCGTGAGTGTGAGTGTGTGAGTGTGCGTGTGTGAGTGAGTGCGTGTGTGAGCGTGAGTGTGAGTGTGTGCACACAGGCACAGACACATATACCATGAAACTGTTGTGAGAGGCCTAGAATGAAGTGTCAATTATTTGGTGGCCTTCTCAGAATCGGTTGCGTTCTCCATTTCTGCTATGTATGAAGCAGAGGATTATGTAGCTAGGAAGAAAACCTTAGAGATGGTTGAGGACTCATCCTTAAATAAGACATTTATATATGGAAGGTCCAGGGAGCATTCCAGTAAAAAGGCCTAAGGGAGAGGGACATGTTAGAGGCAGAATAAATATGAATGTGAAAAACTGATATATAGGCAAAAGTCCAGGGTAGACAAGGGTAATAGGGCAGGGGGAAGAGTGAGTGTGTGTGTGTGTGTGTGCACGCCTGCATGTGCATTCATTATGTACATGTGTGAAATTATTAAAGAACAAATTTAATTAATACAAAAATGAAAAGATCCCCCATGATAATATGAAACAGCAGATATTCTCAATTAAATGGTAGTTTTTCTCAAAAAAAAAAACAATTAAAATTTTTCACAGAAACACTTCAGAATTCCAAAATTCTTATATTCTCATTTACTCCCTAGAGTTTAGCAATTAAGGAAAAAAAAAAAACTAGCAATAATTGAGGGTTAAAAATATTTCTTATACAGAAAAGACCCAGGGAAAAACTTCAAATATCTGAAGTATACTTAAAGAAAGAACAAGAGTTTTTTGGGTTATTACCGCAGGATAAAAGTCCTTCTTCACAGCCCACGGTATAGGAGAAATCAACAAACTCCCTTGGGGAAATTATATTAAAAAGCTGACCAGCAGTGGTGTAACGCATCACACAACAATTCTAGAAAAAGACAAAAGGTAAGATTAGTGTCACCATTAGAAACATGGAGTCACATACTGAGATCAATCTCTAGTAAGAACTGACACTCAAAATGTTCTGTGATCAGAGTAGCATCCTACAGTGGTTCTGAAAAAGATAATCTCTCTTCTAAATGTCAATGACATGGTATCAGCATAACAATGAGATATAAAAATAGAGACATATTCAGTATCTAAATCTCTATTTAATTAGAGATGTGTAATTTAGTTAATGTAGCCAATTGTACGGGCCCACTACAAATATAGACTGAAGGGTTACAAGCTACACAGTACTCTCTAGTGCTTACGGCAACATTTTTATCTCTGGTCTTCAATTTTAATTTAATTGGAAAATCTACATTTAAACTAGGAACCTAAATATAGGAGTGGTATTTTTCTGCCTTTCAGATTTTAGATCCTTAAATTTGACAAATAAAAATGCCAAAGATTTTCATAGGCAACAAAGGTAGAGGTACAGTAGAAAAACAAACAAACAAACAAAAAAACCCTTAGTACTAACATTCACTAAAATTAGGAAACTCAACTTTAATTTTAGCACTCGGGAGGTAGGGGAAGGTGAATCTCTGAGTTTGAGGTTAGCGTGGTCTACATAGCAAATTTTAGGCCAGTGAGAGCTATACAGTGAAACCTGTCTCAAAAATAAGTGAATAAACAAATAAATATATAAGACGGGAAACTCAAACTTTTAAAGGCAGAACAGGGTTAGGATTCTATGGTATCTTTGCTATGACTACTATTCTCAATGTAATGAATGTAAGCATATACAAATGTTGATACTCCCATATAGGTGGTACCTGTCTCTCTCTCTGTCTGTCTGTCTGTCTCTCTCTCTCTCTTTCTCTCTCTCACCCACACACACACACCCTCTGTAGTAATGTTACTAAAGAGATACCTCTTCAAAATGCTCCAAAATATCCAGTGAAGTCATCAACCGGTCCCAATCCAAGCGGCAGGGCCCTGGGCGTATATGGTCTATTACATTATTGACTGTGTCACCCACAATGCCTTCAGCCTTGTATCTGGAAAAACAAAAAAAAACGGAACAAAGGATGTCCAAATGAGCATTTGCAGTGCAGAACTAACACTGAAGATGGGAGTAAACATTAACAGTGTTTTTTATAAAGGAAATAAATCCTAACAACATATCCAATAAATAAAAGTTCTACCAATTATTTTGTCACAATAGGTCCTTTGTCCTCAATCCATAACTGAAGGTTATGCTCCATGTCATCATAAACAGTGATGTCCCGTCACATTATAATATAGCCCCAAACAGTCTACAGGACATTCCATTTAATAGGGCACTCTCCTTAGTGACTCTCAAACATTGGTACATGTATATGTTTACCCTTTTTTCCCTTTTCCCTTTCCTTCCTCTAGACTTTCCCATATAGATTTCATTTCTCTCTTCCAAATTCATCAACTGTTGTTACGTGTATGTATGTATGTACATATGTATTCCTAAATATAACCTGCTCAGTCTGTATGTTACTTGTATGTATGTTTTTCAGGGCTGACATTTGGGATTGGATAACAACTGTTCCCTGGGGAAGACTATTTCTCCCACTCTCAGTATTCCTTAGCTGCCTGTAACTCTTTCTGCAGAGTTAAGCCCTCCTAGGATTTTCCCTATCCACTTTGGTATATAGTTATCCTTGTTCAGCTTATGTTTAGGAATACAAACAACTTCTACAAAACAACCTCTATACCTAAGGCTCAAGGAACATTATAGAAGGGGAGGAATCTGTGAGAACCAGGGAGAATTGAGGAGCTTTCTGTGAGACTGTCTCCTTGTAATGTCAGACAATATACCCACAATACCCATACATGGCTATACTGGCTTTTAAGAACTTTTTAGACATAGATTTGGAAAAGATATGTATAATACATATAAATGGGCATACAGTTATTATAGACATTATATATATATATGTATATATATACATGTCATTTAAAAACAATGAAAATGATAATCCAATGGGCAAAGCACGTTAAGAAAATTGAAAACATCAATAAACAGACTCAGGTCACTATAATCAAACACATACTAACAAGACACCATGCCTTCACCCTCAGACTGTCACATAGTTAACTTACTTAAAAGATCTTTGGATACGAATTGGAGAATGGCCACAGGTCTCTCCCTAGAAAGCTGTATACTAGGACAAATTTGCATGCAACTTATAGGAATTTGAAGAAGCTATTTGCAAACCCAGTAAAGCCCCTTCTTAAATTCTCATTTATCACTCCCATCTTTCTCAATATTATTCCAGCAAATGCAAAACCCACCAGGCAAGGAAGGACGGAAGTTGGGTAGAGGGCAAGCAATACTTCATTCCTTCGTACAGAACTGAAGCACCATTCAGATGTGTGTTTTCTCACCCCAAGCTTGATGCTCTAGCTGTCTAGGCACAAATTCTTATCCATGTTTACATAGCACAAACAATTATCTTGCCTGGAATATGAATTAGCCTTCTGTCTTTTTTTTTTAATCCATTCTTCTTTAAGTCTCAACTCAAACAACTAGCCACGAAACCTTTTCAAATCTCTGAGCCCAGATCTCCCTGAGCACTTTCTATGCTTTCGAATCATAGCTGGGAACGGACACCTAAAGGATTCATTCCCAGATTGCTTACAATGTTTGATTCAACTCCAATCTCCCTGTCCATGTCAAAAATAGTATACAACTCATCTTTCTGGAATATGGCATAGCACTTCACAACATTCTGCATATACTAAATGGGGACAGCAGCTTCATTTTTTAAAAGGGTTGAGTCCTAAGGATTTGGACATTTTACTTAATTCCATATGGCAACTGTCCATGCTGACTAATAAAAAAATCAGCATGTTTTTCTTGACTATAGGCATAATCCATGTTCAATATAAGACTAAAAATGGAGAACAAAGGTTATTCATGATATGTAGAGATGAATTTTGTCTTAGGTAAAATAATTTTAATAAAAATATATATTTAAAATAAGCCTATAGTATTCAATTCTATTTTGTATTAAAGAATGAGTATTTTTTATTATTAAGTAATCTTTTAAAACACAATTTTTAAAGGCTACCAACATTCTACCAAGTCCAGATGTTTTCATAATTTAGTATCAAAATGCCTAGTTTTTAATATTTATAGTAATTGCCATGATGAAAAATCAAATACTTACATCATTATTATCTTATTGATGGGATCTGCAAGGTCCAGGTAGCATTTTTAACAGAATGCTACCTGGACATAGAGTTCGTGCACATGGGAAACTGAAAGTCAAAGCGTAGCATGAGCATTAGGACTCACAATAGTGAGTTCAAGGCTACCCTGTCTCAAAAGAAACATTTTAAAAAGTACAACACTCACCAATGTAGACTATTAGAAGGGACATGTATACCATGCTAACAAATTTGGATTTGTATCTGCCTACTGCTATTTATGTCCAACTCACCACAAAGTATTTGGCCATTTTTACGGCTTTGAAGTCATATGACCAATTGCTCCTCAGAAAGCTTGAAGCCAAAAAAAAAAATGAAAAGTAAATTTTACAGTGATCATATAATATATGAGTTACAAAACTGAGAATTTACTTACAGATACCCATTAAACTCTTCTGACGGTTTTCTCCAAACTGTTACATCTTTCTAGAAAAATAAAAACATTATATGGTGATAATCAAATAGGTGGAACTTCATACACAAAATTAATTCTGTAAGTTTAGAGCACTTAACTTTGCATTACAAAAACAAGCAATTTTGCAGAGATAGTTACTTATGCCACAAGAATATCTATATTTCACTTTCTTCTGTATCACACTGTCCTTACATTACACACCTTAAGGATTTTTCAGTAGCTTAGAAATTCAGACTTTAAATTTTAATGGCAGTACTATATTAGTGGCTATTATTATTTGCTTCATTCCAACCTTAGCTCTTTACTATTACTGAAACATTCAGTCTATGACACATTCTGAAACTGTCTGTGCCTTTTTAAAATTAAATAATTCACATTTATTGTTACTATGCTATCTTGAATTAGTTCCTACATTTTTTTCCCCAATCATTTCCTAACTGACTTTAAATATAAAACAAACTAGAGAACTAGAGAAGAGCCTTGCTTCTAAGCTTGGCTCTAACACTCAGCCATATGGCAGTTTGACCAAATCACAAGGTACAGAGGAATACTAATTGGCCACTCACAAGCTCTTCATATGTCTGACAGGAGTGCAAACTTTTAATGACCACGCTTCCTTAAACTGAGAATGATGCACTTTCTTTGTTGACTTGGAGGACTGTTCATTGCTCTAGTTGCCATGAGCTTATTACAAGTGTCACAAATAGAGAGCTAACAGGTTCCTTCCTTCCTTCCTTTCTAAGATGGCCCACCATCCCACTGGCAGAATCACTGACTGTACATCCGTTCGGCAAATTATTTCTCACCCATAGTTTTCCCCAATAGTTTAAAAGTCATCATACAATTCACTGGCCATACACTAAATACCCAAACAGTAAGTACACACTCACCACTTTCTTAGCGACCCGCCACTTATCTTCTTCAATGCTGTGATACTGGATCAAAGTGTTTTGAAGTTTAGTTGAAAAAGAGGCAACATCAAACAGGCCTTCCATTTTGATCTTCCTGTTACAGAAATCAAGATTAGCAATAGCAAATACTGGAGTAAGTCACATCTTTCAGAATAAATTCTCCTGGGGGAGCTATAAAAGACAGCTGTGCCTGGACACACTCTTAACGAAGTAATCAGAAGCTCTGAGAGGAGGAGCTGGGTAGAGGTCTTTCCTGAAATCCTGGGAAGAGTTGCCCACAGCCAGGGCTAATAATCAGACTTTTTGTAATTAGAATCACTCATGTAAAGTGATAAAAAAAAGAGCCAGATGGAAGGAGAGAAGAGAGATGGCTGTCTTATCCATAGGCTCTTAGTGCTCACAAAATTCTCTAACTCTCAGCCCTCCACTTCCACAGTCCACATCCAGAAGCCTACTTAGAACTTTGATCCGAAGGAGCATCTTCTTTTGCCCAGCATTTTCTTAGCAATTTATTATTAAAATGACAAGTGAGCCCAGATTCTCAAGCCAAAAGGCTGGGAATCACCCTTAATGATTTAAGTGAGCCCAGATTCTCAAGCCAAAAGGCTGGGAATCACCCTTAATGATTAATAGAGATTTCTATTCACACCACTACTCCTCATCTATTTCCTAGAGTTTTACATTCATCAATCTAAGCTGGTCAAGACTTTTTTAATCTTTGGACTTGGGATTTCCCTTCCTGGACTGGTGGATTCCAAATCTTAGTGTGAACTAACAATGTACAATGCCAACTGCATTTAGAGCTCTGGCCCTTTCCCAGATTTCTGTACTGTTAGATCTTTCTTTCATTCTTCACTGTGCTTAGCAGTGTATGAAGCTGATTTACTTACTGATGTGTAATTCTACTCTTTAATTACCTCACCTAACTAATGGAGCAAGGGTCTTTGTCATATGTACCACTAACACTCACCTACAACACTATGTGGCATACAGTAGGTTTTTAATATCAATGTTGAGGGTCATTGCCATATGCTCACCTAATACTCACCTACAACACTATGCAAAAGCACATAGTAAGCTTTTACTAACACTGTTGAAATGTTTTTTTTTCCACACAATAATTGGTATTCTTTTATCATCTTCTGATGCTGATACCAATTTCTTAGCATAATTCCTACATTATTTGTATTCTTTCTACCCTGTGAAAGGTTAACAGAGAAAAGCTTCCCATTTTAAACAACCATCAAATCACTAAAATGAAACCAGGAAAAACTTCATTAATAATTCTGTCTTCCAACCAGAGCTGAGAGGTACTGATCTAAAACCTAAAGGCCATAGAACGAAATAAAAGCTGGAGACAATATTTGAATATCACAATGTATAGAAAGTTCAGATACTAAAATTAAGTAGAAAGATGAGAAAGTATACATGAAAAACTCAATAACCTAAAACTTGAGATCCATAAAAGTGATACAAAATTTTTAAGTATAGATCTCACCTATCTATGGGAAGTGGATGAGCTCATTTTAAAATCTCCTAGTCAAGAACATATACTGCCACTCAAGAGCCTGCCAACTTGACATCCCATAAAATGACCTTATTGGAGACTGTGCTATAAACAAGTGCAAAACATCCTGGAGAGCTTATAAAAGAAATGTATCTAGTAGTGGGATCTGTGAGTAGGCCCCAGTCTGTAAACCCAAAGGTCTCCTGCTAGCTTCCTGTGGGTGGCAGGTAAGAACTTTTATTTTTTCAAAATCATTTGATAGAAATCAAATGCAATGGGAAAGCCACTATTATCATGACTAAACAGTAGCTTGTACAAAGGTAGTACAGAAATGGAAGCAATGCAAGCTACCTAGAAAGATGAGACTCCGCAATGTTAAGGCATTTATCTTATAACCATTCGCATCTGTGCACCAATGCAATTTCAAGCCTTCTGATAGCGCTTCCATGTACTGGAGCTTCACTGCCTAATTTCTATTCTTTTTTTGGTGGACTGCCCTAAAAACCTGGTTAGCTCCCCCTCCAGTGTTTTCTTCTAGTCCACACTGTAACTATTTGTCTATATTCTACCACTGAGCTGTAGAATCTTTTGGCAAATAAATATAGCTACTCAGGGTTGTGTTCTTTCTGACCAGTTTCTCTAGAAAACCAACGAATAAAATATGTATTGCCATTTACACCAATCATTTTTGAACTGCTGAAAAACAACAACAAAATCTCCATTACCATAAGAATGAACGGCTTCTCCAGGAGGTCTACAACTAAGTGTTTACTAGTATTCCGCTTACACCCAGGTCTAAACCATGGAAATAGCCAGTTTTTGCTCTCAAACTTGACTTATTCCATCAGTCCCTTAAATCAATCTTCATGGCAATCACAAAGCTAAAACTCTAGAAACTGTGATGAATAGCCTCTTTAAGGGTGCTGAAGAAGGAAGCAAGCAGAGACTGAAGTAAATATAACATCAAAAAGTTCTCTATTAATCCCTGAAGTATTTCACTCAGCAGCGAACTCCTGCATGGATGTCAGGAGAAGCAATGGTAACCGTCTAAGCTGCAATGTGTGCTTTGGAGTACCTCTCAAAACCTACTCTAGAGTAAAGGAAGATAGTATTGAAGTTGGCAAGATTTAAACTCTCTCCTGAGAAAACGCAAGCCCTTGGATTAATTGAAAGCAAAGCATACAAATTTGCCTTCCTGCGATCTTCAACTGTGGAAACAGTTTTTTTTTAATAATTTATTTTTTATTTCTTCAAGTTACATCTCAATCACAATCCCCTCCCTACTCCCCCCTCCAGTCCCACCCTTCCACCCTCCTCCCCCTCAGCCCCACCAAACTCTTCCCTTCTTTTTTTTTTTCTTTAGTTTAAGGTATTTATTTTTCCCCCCAACAGCTCTCCCTTTCAGTCCAAATAATGGTTCTTTTTCTTATAACTATAAATACAATACAAAACAACAGAAATAAATAGGCCACGATTATAAGAGTTATATGGCTTAGCATACATTCCCAATGTCCAGGCCATATGTATTTGGCACCTGACTTTAACATTCTACTATCTAACCATCTCCATGAGTTTAAAGTTCTATATCTAACTCAGCTTTCATACTAACTTGCCTCATAATTTTAAAAATATCTTCTTAGATCCAGAATACCCTCTTGATTCCTAAACAACTCAAAATTTAACTATGAGACTCTAGCTATCTATTCTTCAACCACCTCAGAGACCTGAGAGGGATAAATATATCTGATTATATAGGAAGTGCAGGGCCTGCAGCTCCGTGGAAACAGTTTTAAACACCACTCTGAATTTCCTCTTACTAACTCAATCCTCTCCTCTCTTGACTTTATATCAAGAATTCCTCCAACCATAACAAAGATAAGAGGCACTAACTAACAAACTCTAAGAACTCCACACAAAAGGTCATATAATCCTGTCAGTCCTCGGGCTGAGAATTAATTATTGTCTGCTTGATACCTTTTTTGAAGCTAATCTTTATGCTTATGTTTTCTATGTCCATATTTTCTTGAATGGAAACTACTGGCGCTTGAGAAGATCTCAACGAAGCCGTGACTAACACAGCTCCAGCTGTTCTCAATTACATGTCATAATGAAATGGCAAAAGGTTCTCTTTTCAACACGAGACATTTTAGGACCCGCAAAAAGTGCCTAAGTCTGATCCCAAAAAATGACTCCCCCACATTGTTCTCTGACATCCACATGTATGTACCACATGAGCCCTACCATGTGTGTACCTATTACAGTATACATTCTAACAGAAACATGTTAACAAATGCTCAAATTTCCAATCTATCCTGAACCAGTAGGAACTTTTCTAACTCAAGTCAAGAACAGTAGCTTTCCTTTTTTGAGACTGGCCCTCTCAGGATAGATGAATGATTCATGCGAGCATCCTGCTGTGGTGTGTATATAATGGCCCTCTTTCAAATGTTCACCTTGACGCGCAGCCTGGCCACGTTAGTGGTTTTTACAATGTGTAACACGGTACTTGCATTCTAATGATACAACGCCTTAATTTTGAATGTAATTTTGTGTAATTTTAATGCTCTTAATTATTTTTAATAGTTTTTAAAGTAGTGATGTTACATGGTTAGTCTTTTTGGTAGTTTTATACTGTGTTGTTTCATTTGATTTTCACGACAACCTTAAGAGTCCATCCTGTCAGTATCACCACTTTACAGAAAGAGAATACTGCAACGGAGAGGCTACATTGTTCAAGATCCCAAAGATAAAAGTTAGGAGAAAAAAAAAGTTAGGAAACAAAAATTCTAAGATATTCTCTTTGATCTCAGTTTACAGGTCAATCTTGAAACACAAACGCTGAAGGCTGACCCCGCAGACTCTCACAAACTTGACTTGAAAGCCTGGCCTCCACAATGAATTCAACTGCTTTCCTAGCTCCTGAATCTCCAAACCTCAAATAATGTCCTCGAGCAGAAATGAAGGAAATCCACAGCTGTAACTTTCTTGAGTTGAACCAGACTTGCAAAGCTACTGAACACCGAGAAGTGTCTCTTGTGGACCCTGTCCCCGTGGAGGCTTGGTGAGACCAGATGGCCCTTGGAGAGTCTCCGCGGGGCACAACCTCAGGACCTTCCCCATAGCCATAGGAGCGCGGCTACTGTCACCATCTAACAGAGGAAACTGAGGCCTACTCGGCTCGCGGCCCTGGAGCAGCGGCAGCTCTCGTCCCGCTCCGGTCTCACCTGGCACTCTCTGACCACCCGCTTCCAGGGTCAGCCATCTCTTTCCCCTCTGCGGGGGGGGGCCGCTCCAGGAAACGATCGGCCCCGCTCGGCCGGCAGCCTTCCTTCCTAGCCGGTACCGGAGGACGCCAGGCGGTCGCGAAGTCCAGGAAAATGTAGCTCACGCCTCCTGCAACCCCGCGCGTTTCAGCAAGCTGTTTTCCAGCCGGCCCAAGCGCGGCCGGCAGCAGCCAATGGGCGCGGGGCGCCTTCCGGCCTCAGCCAATCAGAAGGCAGCGGGTTGCTCTAGTCAAGGCTGATCACGCCCTCGGCCACGCCCCGCGCGGACTCTTGAGGTGGGTGGGAGGGGAACCTCCGTGAAGTGTTAGCAGAGCAACGTGTGTTCGCTAGGATTGGCTGGCCCCTTGGCATGAGGGGCGCCGATTGGCCTCCGAAGATGGACCGATTCCGCGTGGGTGTGGGCTGGCCCTGAGCCTGACAGAGTTTCCTAGTCCTGTGGGTTTGCCCGTGGGCTTGGATCCGAGCCAGCGTGCCGTGGCCAATTACTTATGAAAGGTTTGTGCAAAGCTGCTGGGAGGACTCGCAATTACTCACAAATGAGGAATAATGGTGAGGGAGAAGGGGCCAAAGTGAGATCGGACGCTGCTAAGGCAGGCTGCAAAGTCTGCTGATAAAAGTCTCCCTTCTCTAAGGATGACCCATCTTCCTGTTTGCCATCTAACCTGGTGCTGGCGGGTAAAACCGAACGATGCAGTGTAAATTGACCTTTCCCCAAACGGTTTTTCTAGCCTTCAGATAACAAAGTTCAGAGAACATCCTTGGAAGTGGAGGAGAGGTGTTTGGCAGCTCTGTTTACCAGCCTTGATGTTCTGCTTTTCGTCCGTTCGAACGAGAGAGAAACATTTGTCCTAGTAGCTGTGAAGTTATCGACCTGATGTAATTCTTGCAAGTTTGAACTCGGAAGATCAGGTTGTTTGCAAATTGCATTTACTAAGATATGTAGCTTGAGAACTGAGAGCAGGAAGGACTGCAATCATTATTTTTGATACACCTACAGTAAGAATAAATAATACCCCATGATATCGTAAATCAGCCGCGCTAACAGAATCCCTGAACACCACTTGCTAGTTCTCATACTTTACAGTTCATTCAATCCATTGAACAGCTTCCTAAGATAGTGGGGTTTTTTTTTTAAGTTTACATTTTTGTTTTTGTTTGTTTTGTTTTGTTTTTTTTCCTTCTCAGGCAGTAATTTATTTATTTTTATTTTTTTATTTGACGGTTTGGTTTTACATGTGTATGATTGTTTTTCGTGTATGTAAGTCTGTGCACCACGTGTGTGGTGCATGTAGTCCCCACAGAGGCCAGGTGGCCAGATGAGGGTGTCAGATCCCCTGGGAATTCAGCTACAGACCATTGTGAGCTGACATGTGGGTGCTGGGAATCCAACCCCTGTGCTCTGGAAGAGCATGGAGTGCTCTTAACCCCTGAGCCAGCCCCAAGAAAGGTGTTCTTCACAGATGAGAAGCTAAGCGCCTAGATATTAAAGCACGTAGTTATTGGGTGGCTGAAGTAGAATTTGATCGGCGTGTAGTCTCTAAAACTGAGGCTTTGTGTCGCCACAAAACTCACACTGTGATTCATTGTTCGTTGTCAGACACCTGTGTACAACAGCAGGACAGGAAAAGAAAGATCCAACCCTAGAGATTCACATGATTTGGCAGTAGAGAAGAACGAGTTTGGAAAAATAGAAAATGTCTCTCATTCTTAGAATTTAAGGCAGGAAATGTCACTCAGCAACTCTACATATTCTCCCAGATGCCTGGAGAGTATGTTAAAACAAACTTGACTCCGTGAAGATGCTGCATGACACGTTATATCACATGTACACGAGTGATTTCTCGTCTCTGGCTTGGGAGACTTTTGTTTCTTTTCCTTCTGTTTGTTTTTCCTCTCTTGTTCTGTGGTTTCTTAGTTAGCATGAAGTTATCGTAATTGAAAACCACTATCTCTATGAAAGTGGACTGTCACTAAAGCAAGACCTCAGGGTCAGATACAAGAAGATATTACTTGGCTCTGTTATTTAAGGGCTTTCTATGCTCCAAGCACATGTTAAACATTTTTTATGTGTTAATGCATTTAATCACAGTATAATATCTGATAATAGACATGTACAATTACCACTGTCCTTACACATATGGAGGGAGTGTGGCATACAGGGAAACAGAAATAAATGCCTTTCAAATAGGTTGAAAAATGAGAAAATAAGGTTTCCATCTAGAGTTAAGTATAAAAGAGACATGCACAAGAGGCTTGAACAGCTCTTTGGAAAGTTATCCTAAAGGTACAAAACCATTTCCCTGACAAACCCAGCCATCTGATTTATATATGAACATATCTAAAGAAAGGCAGAAAAAGTTTCTCAAACAAAAACAATATAACCACAGTTTCTCAACTGTAAGTGATAAATCTAGAAATAAAATAAAATGACACATAAATGTGGCTTTGGTAGCAAAGAGATTCTCCACGGAGAGAAAGAAGTTTATGGAAAGTGAAGATCAGTGTTGAGACTCAAACAGAAAGATGCCCTAGGTTCCTACCATCCTTGAGACCTTCAAAGTTTAGTTGGCTCTCTGAGGTTTGGGTTCTGTGAGGTGACTTTGAGTCTTGGTTGGCAGTGTTAGTGCTTAGCCCACCAGTATAAATGATCACACTAAGACACCGGATAGATTTTAACAAACCTTAGCCTGAATTGCACAGTCTTAGGCCATCTATACTAGCTCTCAATTCTCTTTCCCAAATGAAACCTCAGTATATACCTACATCCCCTTGGGCTGTTATTCTCCATGGTATGCCAATGTTTCAGGCCATGTGGAATAATATTCTTCTCCCTAACCCATAGTGTGTCCTCTCATTCCTCCCTCTGGCTTCTTCTCTTGGTTTCTTCTTCCCATGATCCTCTTTGCTCCTCCACAGCCTGCCAACCTTTTCCCTGCCTACCTCTCTCTCTGCCTAGTAATAGGCCTCAGCATTTTATTAAGCAAATCAGAGACAGTGGTTAGCAAACTAAGTAACAGACAGCAGGCAGGCCTCTGGGAGCAATTAATTTACATTTACAATACATAACAGATCACTGCATCATGAGATCCAGAAAAATTAGTCCTGAGAAATAACTATGTAGCCCACCAGTTATTTCAAAGTTGTAATATCTACCAATCCCAGCACTCTGGAGGGAAAAGTTGGAGGATTGTGACAAGACTGAGGCCATCCTAGTCAATACAGCAAGTTCCAGACCAGCACACACCTATATAACAAAGTCTGGAAAGTTGCAGAGTATAAATCAATGTGTAGAATTAGTAGTATTGTGATCTGCTAGCAGCAAGTGATATAAAATAGAAATCAAGAAAACAAACAATTCCATTTACAATGATTACCAGAAAAAGAGAGAGAATGTTTTTATGCACTGATACCATACCCACATACAGAAAGAAAAACTAGATTTCCTGTATCTCACCAGTTACAAAACTTTCAGAACTCAACTCAGAATGGATTAAGTGAGTGGTTCTCAACCTTCCTGATGCTGCAATCCTTTATTATACAGTTCCTCATGGTGGTGTGACCCCCCCAACCATAAAATTATTCTCTTTGCTACTTCAAAACTATAATTATGCTACTGTTATGAATCGTAATGTAAACATACATATTTTCCTTGGGTCATGGAAGAGCACACAAAAGCACAGGAAACAAAATAAAAAATTAGATAAATGGTATATTTCATTATGCTGAAGAGCAATGAAGGAATCAACATCATGGAGGGAAAATTTAAAATTATACACTCAGACAGGAGAATATATAAACAGAAACAATTCAAAAGCAATCATAATAACACACACACACACACACACAAATGAAAACCCCACCCTTCTTCTGGGTCTGTGCCCAGTGTAAACTGTGTATTTCATCACTTGGACCTGAGGGCTGAAGCTGTATTTTTGCTGAATCTAGGCAGATTCTCCTATTATCAAATACAGCAATGCAAACTCATTTCTTCCTTTCAACTATTTTATACAGCTTCAATGATTAGCAAACTTTCGAACTTTTCTGGTTAAGATATACTGCTGTTTACTGTGATATTTTGACCTCTTTGGAGTTAAAACCTCCTGCTGACTGTTTCTCAATGTCTGAACACAGTTGTTTAATACACCCAGTTAAGGAGGTCAAGTCTGATACAGGTCACTGTGCCATAGTGGCACAGTGGATGGAAGATGTTTAAATGTCCTGTTTGGGAATCCAAGTAACACAAAATAACTCACATAAAAAGGTTATTTTTCAACAATGATTCCTAGACTAAATTGTGAGTCCAGTTTTAGTAAGGCAAGTAGGTCATAGACTGAAGCCATGCAGTAAGAGATACCACTGAGGTAAACAAACAAACAGAACACTTCTGGCATAGCTGATAAATATAAGCTTGATTCCTAGACGGTTTCTCCTTGGAGACCAAAGGAAGACATCTGGAGACTATCAGGAATGCCAGGGAGGCTATAGATGTGAAGTTCTGCCAACTAAGTAGCAAAGAGAAACACCTAATAGTAAAGTTCAGAAATACCTTGAAATTTTAAGGTATGGGGGTACTAAGAATTTCTGTATTACCTAACATTTAGGACCAAGATGGAATTTAATTATTTTCACCCTGGTGGTATTTTCCTAGCAAACCTAGAAAACAATTTACAAACGAGAGCCTGAAAAACCTTCATCTCAACTGAACCACACGTTTTGCTCAGAGTCTGTCCTTTGCCTATCTGCTGTGGCGGGTTGAAGTCTGTCGTACATTGCTTTTCTCTTTCCCTGGCCTTCTTTAATCTTTACTGAACTAAGGTAAGGTAAAATGCCCAAGACTAACCTGGGCCTAGGGTCTCCTGAATAAGGAGACCAGTGTCTGCTCATGTACCAGTAAGATGACTCACTGTCATCTTGTCTACAGTAGGAAACTCATTAAAAGTAGAAAGTTCATAAAGTCATCCCAATAAGGAATAAATGGACAATATGGACTGAAGTGAAAATTTTCTCATCATGTATGGTTTCATTTTTTAAAAAATGTAAACATGCAGGCAAACAGAACTAAATTATTTATACTAATCAGTTTTGACATTTTTGAAAAAGAAATTCAAAGCAACCCAAAGTAATCAAGGAAGCATACAAAATATATTTGCAAGACTCAAAGTCACCTCACAGAACCCAAACCTCAGAGAGCCAACTAAACTTTGAAAGTCTCAAAGATGATAGAACCATCAGGAACCTAGGGCATCTTTCTGTTTGAGTCTCAACACTGATCTTCACTTTCCATAAACTTCTTTCTCTCCCTGGAGAATCTCTTTGCTACCAAAGCCACAGGCTAAAAGGACTCCACATGCTTCTCTAGTGTATTTAGATTTTCTTTTCTCTCTGGCATCCAGGGTTGTTTTACATTGCAAAAATAGTTCAGGACAAAACCTGTCACATGGATAAAAATGCCTTAGAGAATAATCTCTGGACACCTATTTACCTAGTGCTCATGAAAGACTTCTAAAATTCTTATTTTATTATTTTTCTATAATTTATAAAGTTACCAAGATTTATCTGGTGTACAGTTCGGAGTGAGGCAGCAGGGGGCGGGGGTCTGAGAAGTCTAGGAATTGTGGAATTTTGGAAATCCCAAGAAGTCTGGCACATAATTCTATCTGGGGTGAAGAAAAGGAACCAACCTTATTAGATTAATTTCAACCTTAAGGGACATCTACAAATACTTTGGTGTTAATAAGAAGATAAAAGAAAGATTAAAATAAACATAAACTTCAAAAAAAAAAAAGAAAAAAAGAAAAAAAAAGAGTGCTTATTGGTGACCTAAGTAAAAAGACATGTCAGGCTTGAGGCCAAGATGACAAGATGAGCTTGGTGACAACTTTATCTCTAATTTAAGTCATTGGGGATTGAAAAAGAAATTCAGTGGTGAATAAAAGAAAGATGGATTAGGGATGTTTCTTTTGCCTTGATCTTGAAAATTAGGATGTCTGATACTAATATTTGCATAGTACATGAATTTTTGCCTACTTCTGACTCAGCTGCAATTCAGTCAATAATAACAAAATAATAGAGTGAATCCTAGATCTCTACTTCTGCCTATCACCTTACATAAACTAGTAGGAAAAAAAATTATTTCCTCTTGAAGAAAAACAACAATAGTTTTATATTAATAGCTTTCTGGGAGAATAAGTTGAAATACTGAGCCAAAAATTAGGAAAAACTTTATTAAAAAAGTAAAGTGCTAACAGTTTGACTTTAACTATTGTTTCTAAATCAACTTTATGCTTTGGAGAAGATATACAAAGGCATATGGTGTGTTAATTATCCTCTTCTATTCTCCCATAGGTTTTTGTTTTGTTTTGTTTTCTTTGAGACAGGGTTTCTCCGTGTAGCCCTGGCTGTCCTGGTCTTACTTTGTTGTAACCTTGTGTTTTTCATCTCCACCCTTGCTCCCAGAAATAATGACCTCAGACTTCATTGTTTATGAATAAATGATTAGGCCATAAGCTTTGGCTTGTTCCCTGACTAGCTTGTAACTTGTATATCCCATATATTCTATTCTATGTGTGCCACATGAATACTTACTTACCTCCCCTAAGTTTCATGTGTCTGACTTCCTCAGAATTCAGGGCAAATCTATTCCCATGCCTGACTCTACCCCAGAATTCTTTCTTCCTACTGGAACTCCTACCTCCTATTTCCTGCCTCAGCTAATAGGCCAATCAGCTTTTTATTGACAGATGATGCTTCCATACAGTGCACAAGTAATTCTCTCTAGAGTTCCCCTCTTTAGTCCAATAAAATCTCTTTCTTACAATAATAAACTATATGCAATAAGAATAATTATGAAATAATTATGAAAACGGTCAGGTAAGATTCACATTCACAATGTCCAGTCCATATGCATTTGGCAACCCTGGAGAAAGTACTTCATTATCTTGGTGAGTTCAAAGTTCTGTACCTAAATCATTTTATATCATAACTTACATTATCAACATAAAGATATTTTCTTAGACCTTAAAAGATTTTCTTAAAACTTAAATAACTTAAGCTTAATTGTGAGACTATAACTATTTAGTCTTCAACTCCATCAAAGACTAGAGAAGGAATAAAGATTACCTAAGTATCCAGGAAGTCCAGGCAAGCAGCTTCCAAAACTATAGAGATGACAGAGCCAACTAACTGCTTGGAAAGTCCCCCAAAATATCTATATAATGTTGGAGCATCCATCTTCAGCCTTCTGAACCAGTATATCTGACAGACTTTTTTTGTGAAGCAGAAATTATGAAGGGCTTGGCTTACCTTGTCTTAGCAAAAACCTGCACTCGTCATCCCTACAGCCAGTTTGTCCAGTTTGGACAGCATATTGTTAGCAGTTGAAATAAGGGCAGTTTGTTGCCCAGTGGCAGTTACCACATTTGAAGAAAATTCCATATGGAGATTCTTCAGTGCTCATGATCTTCTTTGAAGTAGAATGGGGGTGCTGCCAGGATCTGACATGTCTCATTGTCAAAAAAGCTTTAAATAATAAAATATTTTTAAATGTCTCATTCTGTAGGTCTCTGAGGGTTTTTTTGTGCTTATTTTTTTATTTTAATAATTAATTTTTTATTTCTTCAAGTTACATCTCAATCACAATCCCCTCCCTAC
>CAJQZJ010006709.1:442421-452949 GCA_907164525.1 Lophiomys imhausi | reverse complement strand
GATGGTTAGATAGTAGAATGTTAAAGTCAGGTGCCAAATACATATGGACTGGACATTGGGAATGTATGCTAAGCCATATAACTCTTATAATCGTGGCCTATTTATTTCTGTTGTTTTGTATTGTATTTATAGTTATAAGAAAAAGAACCATTATTTGGACTGAAAGGGAGAGCTGTTGGGGGGAAAATAAATACCTTAAACTAAAAAAAAAAAAAAAAAGAAGGGAAGAGAATGGTGGGGCTGAGGGGGAGGAGGGTGGAAGGGTAGGACTGGAGGGGGGAGTAGGGAGGGGATTGTGATTGAGATGTAACTTGAAGAAATAAAAAATAAATTATTAAAAAAAAAGATTCGTTGTTCTCTGTTCGAACAGATAAGATCTGTCTTTCTTAATAAATTAGTTTGGACTGAATAACCACACTGTAACATAAATTTTCATCCATGCCATATGAAAGGATGGCATACAGAGTCCTGAGGATGCTGTAGCCAACAAGATTTATTTGATATGCATAGACATTTATGTCTCTCAAAGACCAGTTTTGACAGGTCAGGGTAAACTGAGGCAGGACTTAGAGTTGAAGACTGAGGCCAGAGACTGATAGTTCCTGGCAGGAGTTAAGCATTGATGGTACCCAATGGTATCCTCTGTTGATAGCAGCAGGCAGTTAAAGGGCGAAATGGAAGAGAGGGAAAACAGGAATGATGGCTTCTAGTGTAAGGCTGCTCTACTGGTGATGGCTTCCGGGGAGAAATGGTGCTGATGGCATCTTAGGCTTCCACTGATGGTGGCTAGACAGTAGATAAGGAAAAGAAGGAGAAAAAAGCTTGCATGTACACACTTGGTGGATGACACAAGGCAGGCTCCAAAAATCTTTATTTTTCTCTCTTAGTTCCTTTTATACCCTCTAAGGTAAAGTTCTCTACATCAGAAAAAAAAATTAACTCATAGCCATAAAAACCATTATCCCAAAAACAGATAAAAGTCATCACACAAGAGGGAGTTAGAGCAGGATTATTGATACCAAGAGGGAGTTACAGCAGGATTATTGATATCAAGAGGGATTTACAGCAAGATTATTGATTACATGTTTTTCCATTAAGACTCATATCTAACTAAACATTCTTTATCTATCTTTCATTCTACAAGTTCATTGAAAGTTCAAAGCAATAGTTTTTATGTCATAGGTCAGCAAGGTTTAAGCAGGACACACCTTTAAAGGCAAGTTTCTTTTTCCTATAGCTAGCTGGTGACAATCTATAATTTGTTCCAAGCCTATTTTTCTTTCTAGTGAAATTTACATGATTGTAAGGCATGGAAGCTTCTATTTTGGATTCTAACTTTAAACTTTCTATCAACTATCTTAACATCTTAACTTCAAATTATTTGAATCAAATCAGGGATTCTATAAAATCATTATCAGGAATTATAAAATTATCAATTCATCTAAAACAGCATTATTTTATAAAAGTACATCTCCATATTGATCTGCAGGAAATTTGCCCAACAGAGTGGGCTAATACCCACGAAGCAATCACACCAAGCTATAGGCTGTGAGAGTCTCCCCATTGCTAGTCACCCCATGCCAGATATATGAGGAATACAGCAATGACAAGCATGGGAAGGCACATCAGTAGCAAGAAGCAATCTGGACTCAAAGCCACTAGGGCTATGCCTCTCCAGGGTACACCTATGGCAGCCATGAAAAATGGTGGATCACCTCCTGGAAGCTCACTTGCCCAATGCAGATCCTTCACATGTCTCAGCCAGTCTCAGAGCTATTCCCATGTAGAGAGATAAGCATATATGTCACCTGTTGCTTCTTTCTCCAAGATTTTCAGGAGGTATTTTGCAGTCAAATCTGATCTTTAATAATTTGAATGCAATGTACAAATTTTCTTCTCCTGTTGAAACAAATGTAAGATCTCTTCTCCAAAGTAACACATTTCCTTTCTTCCAAATTTAGGTTCCTATAGGGTGATCAAATTCAACAGTCCTTTCTAAAATCCAGTGCTTTTTAGCAGCTGTGTTATTTGTCTCATTGACATTAAAATTTTTTAAAGTCAATAAATCATTATTTAATCTATCTCTGGACATATCTTATCTCCCTTCTGTTCTATGAACAATTCCTTCAAAGTCCTGTCACATCTTTTTATAATTGCTTGTTCTGTAAGATTATAAGATATATCTGTAACATTTTCTGTGCCATAATGTCTAAAACATTGTTGTATTTTAATGGATCCATATGTTGACATATCTAACTGCAGTCTGTAAAGGCAGTTCCAAAATGCCTTTAATTCCAGAAATACCATCATTTCTAATAAGTGTGCAATCTCAGAATCATCTTTTTTAGAATTCAGACCAGAAGCCCATTGGAATTCTGAACACACATCAATTGTATGATGTAAAAACACATGTGCATATTTCAATTCTCCAAACTCTACAAAATGAAACACATAAGCTATTGTATGACATAGCTGATGGGGTGGTGTTAAGCATTCTAAATGTTAATTGGTCCTGTTTGCTGTCTGTTACTTAATTGACTCTGATTGGTTAAATAAATGCTGAGGCCTGGAGATTGGGCAAAGACAGAGGTAAGCAGGACTAAGGTTCGCGGGCTTTTAGAGAGATACAGAGCATCTTGGGGAAGAGGTTGCCAGAGAAGAAGCCAGGAGTAAACACTCCATGGGGTAGATTAAAGAAGATCCTTCCATGTGGCCTGAAACATCAGCTTAGCATGGAGAATAATAGTCCAATGGGATGTATGTATGTATATATGGGGTTATATTTGGGTAATAAAATTATGAGCTAGCTTAGATGGACTAGGATTACATAACCCAGGCCTAGGCTTGTTAAGATCCACCCAGTGTCTTGTGTGTATTCATTTATAATGGCGGGTTAAGGATTTACACTGCCAAACCAATTAAAGATAATATAAACACTGGGTAAATAGTTTAATTAGCCATATTTTTTTCTACATATGGCGCCCACCGTTCGGCAATTAGAATCCATGCTTACAGCCTGAGAAGGCCTGGGTGAAAAGTAATTTCCTAGCTAAAGAGCTGGGAAAGAGTCTCCTTTAATAAAAGCTACTGCCTTACAGCAAAGGTGAGGAGCCTACCTCTCTTTATATGCTAAATAACTGACAGCCTTCTAAACAGAGCTTGAGAAGGAAATTAACCGCCTAAATTAAAAATGGAGAATGTCTCATAATGTCTCAATATGCTTGGATTCCAATTGAGTTTGTTTCTCTTTACATACAGATCATTTTTTATACTGACAATTGTGGTTTTATATATACTTTTTGAGAAAGATTTGACTAGGATAGGCTTAAGGATATCTGTAAGGAAGAGAGTTTACAAATGGAATGCTAAGCTACTGAGGATAACAATGGGGGAAGGAAAGAGGCCCAACCTGATACAAAAGATGTCAGCAGGAGCTCAAAGTGCCTGAGAACTAGGTGCTTATCAAGAGTATCTGGGAAAGACCCACCAAGGATATAGTCAAAGCTAGATTTCAGAAATTATAAACAGAACTTTAATTACAACACAGGATGTCACAATTAGACCAAGGCTTTTGGAATGTTGTTGTTTCTTTGCTTAAATTTTGTTTGGATGTCTTTGATTTTCCTATACGGGGAGGTAAAAAGGATGTTTTTGTCATTTGACAATGCTGAGATATGAGAGATTTTAAAGATATAAAGAGAAAGGGGTCACATTAGACCCTAGAGAAGATATTTTAATCCTTGAAAGAGATTTTAAAGATATAAAGAAAAAGGGGTCACAAGCCAGTCTCCTTAGATGTGGGACACCCACTGGAAAACTGGTTTCAAGAGAGAGATTAGACCCTAGGGGAGATCTGTTGGGTGTGATGGTACATGCCTTTAATCCCAAAATTTGAAAGACGAAGACAGATGGATCTCTGACCTTTGCCAAGGTCAGCTTGGTCTACAAAATAAATCCAAGACAAGGATATACAAAAAAAAAAAAAATCCTGTCTCAAAAGAAAAAATAGAGAGATATGTTAATTTTGAGAAATTATATATTTTCAGAGCAAAGGGACCAAACACCAAAGAAGACAAGACAAGCCCAGGTCCAGCTCACAGACTATTCCAGCCAGGACTTCAATGAAGCCCTGAACTTTCCCATCCAAAGTTCAACAGACTACAAACTGCTCAGGACATTCAAATTGCTGAGCACATAAAGACTGGAATATTAAATTGCTTAACCAATTTTTTCTATTTTATTTGGGCCCCCAAACAGGTTTTGTACATCCCAATTCAGTAGGAAGCAATTTTAAGAGAGTGACGCCCCATTCCCAAAAGGTGAGGGGGATAATATTTTGATCATTTGATACGTTATAGATGTTGTTTAGGGGGATTAGTTACAAATTATTAAATGGTCTTATTAAACAAGGTATAGGTGGTTAGACTCAAGGACTTTTCTATTTCTTTTTCTTTATCCTTTCTCTCTTATATAGAAAAGAACATAAAAAGAAAAGAAGGGGAATATATGTATATAGTATAGAAATGATAAGATGTAAAGATAGATTATTGACTCTGCTCTGAAACTTAAAACTGTTGTTATTCTTAAAATAAGGTTATCTTTTGATATATTGGTATAAAATTTTGTATATTGATAAGAAATAAGATTAATTTTGATAGAATTTTACAGTTTGCTTGTTCAACGATAGATAGATTTATAAATCAATAGATGTCTTCAAAACCCTCAGAGATATACAGAAAATGGCATTTAAAGATATTATTTTAAGAATTGTTTGATTTTAAGACAGCCAGCTCCTGACAGCTCCCATTTGACTTGGAAGAAGCCAATGAGCATCAAAAAGAAATCTCCCATCAGGAGATAATTCCTCAAAAAGAAATCTCCCATCAGGAAATAATTCCTACTGGACAAAAATGTCCCTGCTCTCTCAACAGACTATACACAGTCCAGAGATGGACCAGAGCTTAAATGCAGGTAAGTTGATGTCCTGATTCTGCAGAGACAGAATGGGAAAATCCTTATTTCCTGCTGCACAATGATGTCTGTGAGATATGCTTGGCCAGAAGGCTGAAGATGATGCTTCAACGATATGGAGAGATATTTGGGACTGTCTAGGCAGTAAACTGTCTTTTTTTTTTTTTTTTTCTTTTTGGAAGCTGCTCTTCTGTGCTTCCTATTCACTCAAATAATAACTTTATCCCTTCTTAAGTCTTTGATGGGGTTGAAAACATAATAGCCATAAAATTTCAATTAAACATGAGTTATTTAGGATTTAAAAGAAAATATAGGATATGATAGAAATTATTTATGTTCAAAACTTTAGACACACCAAAATAGATAGATGATTTTTTTTCTTCTTCAAGATTGCCTGATAGAAATAGGCTAAACATTATGTATGTACCTTTTATCCTTTTTATTGGACAAAAGGAGGGAAATGATGGGGTGGTGTTAAGCATTCTAAATGTTAATTGGTCCTGTTTGCTGTCTGTTACTTAATTGACTCTGATTGGTCAAATAAATGCTGAGGCCTGGAGATTGGGCAAAGACAGAGGTAGACAGGACTAAGGTTTGCGGGCTTTTAGAGAGATACAGAGCATCTTGTGAAGAGATCTCCAGAAAAGAAGCCAGGAGTAAACAAGGAAGACATGCCATGGGGTAGATTAAAGAAGATCCTTCCATGTGGCCTGAAACATCGGCTTAGCGTGGAGAATAATAGTCCAAAGGGACATATGTATATATGGGGTTATATTTGGGTAATAAAATTATGAGCTAGCTTAGATGGACTAAAATTGCACAACCCAGGCCTAGGCTTGTTAAGATCCACCCACTGTCTGTGTGTATTCATTTATAATGGCGGGTTAAGGATTTACACTGCCAAACCAATTAAAGATAATATAAATACTGGGTAAATAATTTAATTAGCCGTATTTTTTTTCTACACATAGCTCTAAGGTGACTTCATTAAACAGAATTTGTATTTTTAACTCAGTATATTTTATCTCTATGAGTTTCCATTCAAATTCCTTAAGCCTTTGTGGATTTTTTCTCATCTGGAACTATCTTTTTTAATGTTATTGTAAGTTTCAAATTTGATTCTTCTGCAGGTTATTTATTCTGATTTAAAGACTCCTCTTAACCTCTGTTCTATGGCTTCCAGTCTAGCATTTAATTTTTTAACCTTTTCTTTCTCTAAGAATGTTTTTTTCTGATCTCTCTTAAAAGGGATATGTAAAATTATAACCATTACTGAAAAAAATATTATTTGTATGCTGATAAGTGAAACAAAATTGTATGGGATCCAGATGCGTTTCCATTTTAACACACACAAAATATTTTTCCTTTTAATCGCTCTCTCCTTAAGGAGCTCCCAGGTATCTTACCAAGTCTGATGGCTTCTCAGCTTCTTAGCTTGGGCTTGGATTTCTTCTGCATGCTGCCTCTGGTGTCCCTTTCTGCTGCTCTGCTTAGCACCTGGTGGTGTTGGTTGACTCTGTCCCCTGAGGGTTGGTCCAGCCTTCTTTCAGACTCTGGGCCCAGAGCCTCTTTTCTCTGTCCACTCTGAGACCACAGCAGGCTGTGCACAGAGAAGAGGTTGTTCCAAGGTTTGGTGCCCACTGAAACTTCAAATTAATTAATTAATATAGTTATTAGTAAGTATAAACTGTAAGATTAGGCCAGCGGAGTAGTCGGCGGCTTGGGAGAGGAGCAGGCAGCCTGGCCTGAGTGCCTTAACTGGTTGCCTAACTTATCCTGAAGAAAGAGCCCTGGGACCAAGGGTGGCCTACACCACCTGTAACCTAAACTCTGTTAATTAATATAAGTTTTTATATTAGGCCGGTAGAATTACTGGCAGCTTGGCAGGAGATTCACCTGGGCTCAAGGGGAGTCTGGGAGTCTGGAAGTCTGGAAGTCCAATGGCCCGGGACTGCTTGGACTGAGGGCGTATAAGCCGCCACAGTCTTTTCCCCAATAATTAAACACACCAAGACCTTTTAATGTTTTAATGATTAGCCCTTAGCTGGGTAGACTCTCAATTAGCTATACTAAGTTAACCTGGATCACCGAATCCCAAACCGCCATGTGCCTCCCGAGGTCTGTCTCTCTCTGTATCTCCTGGCAGAAAAAGAGTCTCTGTGTGTGCCCAGAGTTCCTGTTCTGATCTCAGGAAGTCCTGCCTTCCTACACTCTTTCTTCCCAGCTAATTGGCCATAAGCTACTTTTATTAACCAATCAAGAGAATGCCTCAGAAGGGGCGGTAACCAGATTTCAGCATTGAATTCAATGTATCAGAAATAATATTAGACCTTCCCTCAACAGCCCACAGCATCCAACTGGAGAAATCAGGGCTTCTGTGCTTTGGGACCTGTTCTTAGGTAGACATGCATTCTGCTACCTATCCTGGGCCCTTGTGCCACCCTTGGATGGACTACTGTTTGTCCTCTCATGAGAGTCAAGCCTTACATTCTCAAGTTGAGCCTCAAGTTCATGGACATTGGCTGGCACCGCATTTATTTGCCCCCACTGTGGGAAGTTGTTGGACTTGCTCTGTAGCAGGCTCCTTAGGCTAGTGTGTGCTCCAGCCTTTTCCCAGCCTTTCAGGTGTTGCTCAGTGACTGCCCCTCAAGTGCTTCCTTAGCTTCAGGGTGGGAGGTGATGGGGGGTTAGGGTGGGGGGGATAATGGGAGGTTTGGGGGGGGGGATAGGAGGGTTGGGAGTGGAGGGTGTCTTAAAGGGGCTATGCCTGACTTTCTGGTTCAGCTCCAGTGTTGGGAACTATTGGCTTAATGCCTGAATCTAGTGTCTTTTTTTAATGTTTATTTATTACTTCAAGTTACATCTCCATCACCGTGCCCTCTTTCCTCCCTTGGCAATCCCACCCTCCCACCCTCTACCCCTTCTGTCTTCTATCCTACTCCTCTGGAGTGGGGTGTCTGTACCTATCAGCCCCCCCCATTTCACCAGTCATATGAGGGCTAAGATCTTCCTCATATACTGGGGGCCTACATGGGAGCACCACTAGGGAAAAATGTCTCATTAACAGGTAACAAAGTTATGTTCCTTTTGGTTCATTGGTTGTAAGATAGTTATCCTGTACTATATGGCTAAAATCCAATTATAAGTGAGTAGATGCCATGTACATCTTTCTGAGTCTGGGTTAGCTCACTCAGGATGAGCTTCTCTAGTTCCATCCATTTGGCTGAAAATTGCATGATTTTGTTGTTCTGATGGCTGAGTAGTATTCCATTATGTAGATGTACCACTGTTTTTGTATCCATCCATCAGTTGAGGGACATCTTGGAAAGGAAGGAGTCAAATGATCCCTATTTGCAGATGATATGATAGTATACATAAGTGACCCCAAAAATTCCACCAGAGAACTCTTACAGCTGATAAACACCTTCAGCAAGGTGGCTGGATACAAAATTAACTCAAAAAAAAAATCAGAAGCTCTTCTTTATACAAAAGATAAATGGGCTGAGAAAGAAATTAGGGAAACAATACCCTTCACAATAGCCACAAACAACATAAAATACCTGGGGATAACTCTAACCAAGCAAGTGAAAGACCTGTATGACAAAACTTCAAGTCCTTGAAGAAAGAAATTGAAGAGGCCATCAGAAGATGGAAAGATCTCCCATGCTCATGGATAGGTAGGATCAACGAAATAAAAATGGCCATCCTACCAAAAGCAATATACAGATTTAATGCAATTCCAATCAAAATGCCAACACAATTCTTTACAGACCCGGAAAAAACAATTCTCAACCTATCTAGTATAACAAAAAACCCAGAATAGCTAAATCAATCTTGTACAATTAAAAAAAAAATCAGGAAGATTCACCATCCCAGATTTCAGGCTATACTACAGAACAATAGTAATAAAAACAGCATGGTACTGGTATAGAAACAGTCATGTGTCTGACTTCCTCGGAGTTCAGGGCAAATATCTTCCTGCCCCTGACTATCCAAGAATTCTTTTTTCCTACTGGAGCTATTCAGTTGATCAATGGAATCAAATTGAAGACCCAGAAATGAACCCACACATCTATGGTCACTTAATTTTTGGCAAAAAAACCAAAAACTGTACAATGGAAAAAGGACAGCATCTTCAACAAATGGTGCTGGTCTAACTGGATGTCGACATGTAAAAGAATGCAAATAGACCAATACTTATCACCCTGTACAAAACTGAATCTAGTGTCTTAATCTTGGATTATGTGCCTTCACATTGAAAGCCATCTGTAACCATGTGTTTTTCCACCCATGCCCCTGTTCTCAGAAGTAAAGACTCTGAAACTTTATTAATTATGAATAAATGATTAGGCCATCGGCTTTGGCTTGTTCCACGACTAGCTCATAACTTATATATTCAATTTATTCTAAGAGTGCCACATGACCTCTCCTAAGTTTCATGTGTCTGACTTCCTCAGAGTTCAGGGCAAATATCTTCCTGCCCCTGACTATACAAGAATTCTTTTTTCCTACTGAAGCTATTCAGCTAATAGTCCAATCAACTTTTTATTGACAGGTGATGTTTCCATTCACTACACTAGAGATTCTCTCAACACTTTGTAGCCAGAGTGGCCTCGAACTCACAAATTTCTACCTCCCTCTCCCCCCAGTGTGCTGGGATTAAAGACGTGCCACTATGACCAGCTATTGGTTTTACAATCTGTCTTCCCCCATCCCACAATGTTCCCTGAGCCTTAGGTACAAGAGTGTTTTGTAGATGTATCCACTGGGATTGGGCTCCACAACTCTGAATTTTGACTGGTTGTGGTTTTCTGTAATGGTTTCTGTGTGGTGGGTGCATAAGAAAAGTTCCCTTGATGAGGGGTGAGGACTGCACTTATCTGGACTACACTTATAAGGACAAATGTTTAGAATATAGTTAGGAATCATGCCTGCTTGGTAAAGTGGTAGTTGTTGGTTCTCTTCTAAGATCCACAATTCATTAGCTCTGAGCAGTTGGCTAGGTTTCCAGTACCTGGCTTATTTCTTGTTAAGCAGGTTTAAGTCCAATTAAAAAGCTATTGATTACCACCAAAGTATTTAAATCATTGTTGTACTCTTTGGGTTATTGGGCCATGTGGGTCATTATTGTGGTTCATATGTGTCAAAGTTGAATAGGACTGTTGGTTCTTTCTCTCCTTTGGAAGTTTGCATGATACCTTCTGAAAGCTAGTCCTCAGGGAGGAGACGTTCAAGTCAATCCCAGTTGAGGGGCCTCTGAGTCCGGTGTCTGAAGTGCAAGGTGTCTCTAACAATAGGCTCTGCTCTTCCTTCTCTGGGGCCATCCAAGGACAATAACAATTGGCTGCATGTTTTTGGAGTCTCTTAAATAGCCCTGACCAACAACTCAAAAGAAGACTTCTCAAGTCTGGTATTGGGGTTTTTGTTAAGTGGTTTTGGCACTTTTTAAGTAAAATATTTTATACTTGTTTTTATATCTGTTTTATATTTCTACTGAAGTGTGTGTGTGTGTGTGTGTGTGTGTGTGTGTGTGTGTGTGTGTGTGTGTGTGTGTGTG